>JAEQML010069304.1:0-17586 GCA_016904865.1 Pissodes strobi | reverse complement strand
TGATTTAAATCGAGCTCTGCTAAGTCCAACATACATCGGCAACACCGCACGGTGTCGTTGTATCGGCCTCATGGCAACCGAAATCGCACCATGTCGAGAGATGCGGAATATTTAAAATAATAGTAAAATTAGGTTTACAAGCCGCAGGTGCTGCGCTCTTAAGAACGGAACCTGAAGTACATTACCGTTTCGGCTCGCTGGGCGTCTATTCCCTGTGAATTGTCTTTGGTAAAATGCTAAACGGCACCTATTTCTTCAAACTTGGTATATGCCAAGCGTATTTTTACCTGTCGATGTAGAGAGGCTAAGATATAAACGATTTCAACTAATCGGGGACCATGCAATGTCAAACACTTGTTCTTTTTGTTCAAGAAGGTACCAAATGAATTCCACAAAATAATAGATCAAATTACGCAAGATCTTGATGTGAGTGGCTTATTTGAATGACATCTTGATCTAAGGCAGAACTGTATCAGAATGTAAAGATTGATTGGTAAAGGCTTAGAAAGTATAACCTACATCTTTTTAAAGATAAGTGTCGTTTAATATTTCGGTCACTTTATTTCAGAAAAGGACTTGAAAAGTTAGATAAAAAAAAATTAGACCATTTTAGATGCATCATGTCAAAATGCAGAAGAGCTCCACACTTTTTCGACATGTGCAGGTACTCTGGCATATACATGTCAAACGGATTTCAGCACTATATTCTCGTAATCTGATAAAATTTCATTGCAACACTAGTTGTAAATAGTATATTGTGTAACTAGTAGGATAAACACAACATTCCTGGTGGATTGTGGTAATTGCTGCACAGCAACACAGGAGTCCAGGAATGTGCTTTTCCTATGTGTTGCACATACTATTTTTTTATCCGATCGGAATTAATTAGAATACGTACTTATGGAATAGAGCCAAATAATACTCTAAATAAAAACGGAGTTTTAAATTTAAACAACATAATATCAAGTTTTCAATCGAGCGAGTAACTACGGAAACTACAGCTAAATGTTACTTTTGTAAACGTCAGATCTGACAAACAAGGCGGTTGAATATTAGGTTTGTTCTAGCAGCGATTTCAAACGGTTCCAAACCGTACGGAGTTTGCGCATAGCCATATAAGCGACACTTATATCGTTATGCGCAAACTCCGGACGGTTTGAAACCGTTTGAAATCGCTGCTAGAACAGACCTAATATTGTATTCCCGTCCTAGGACGCAAATGTTATATTCCCTTACAGTCTATTCCCGTACAGTTATTGCAGGTTGCTAAGCAACGAATACAATATACTGGAATGATGACTTTTGCGGTGAGAAAACACATCAGAAAGGTAGTTTTTCATCCGATCGGATAACAAATATTTTACTTAATAGAAGAAAAAAATTTCTGTCGCCCTTTCGAGGAAAGCTATTTCATATGGATATGCAGCAGTTCTGTTACATCGACTTCAAGATAGAACTGAACGGTCTTTTATATCAAGGTCTCTGACTAAAGTCTAAAAAATATAGCCAGCTTGGTAAAGAAGCCATAGCAATAAACTGGGATTTTAAGAAAATGTTTTAATTTACGAAAGAAACTCGCTGGTGTTCATAATCGACCACTTATGACCATTTTCAATCCTTCCAAACAAATGCCAACATTTTCTTCTACAAGTGTTGTGTTATGTACAATATTGGTCTGGGTTTAATTCAATTGACATCAGTGCAGATAACTTATTCAAGGAAGCCATTAAAATTATCTCAGAAGCTGTCACTGCTAAAGAATTACAGAGAAAGACTCAAAGTGATCCAGATTTATCACAACACTTAAAGAATTACATTTTACTCACGTAAGGGATAGTTAAAATGAAATCGTTAGCAAGAGATTACTACTATTAGAAGAACATCGGCCAAGATATAGAAAATATGGTGAAGAGTTGTTGTTTGCAGTATAAAGAAAAATCCGCGTAAGGTATCAACTCACATATGGAAACCTCCTGCTGGAAATTGACAGTGCTTTCGTACGGATTATCCAGGCCCATTTTTTGTATTGTTGTTGATGCTAGATCCAGAGGTCAGAGAAATATTGATGTCAAAAACCGTCCCTACTGCAGCGTTAACGAAGTAATTTAAGAGAAATATTTAACAGTAGCGGACGTCCAGAGATGCTGGTATTCAATATTCAAATCAATGGATTTTCACAAGTTTTGTCTGTGGAATGGTCAAACAGTTGTGTAAGTTTTCATCGAACCTTGGGCATACATTTTTGTCAAGTTCGGCTAATAATACTTTTAGTCACCGTAAATTTATAGTTTTATATTTATGCAAAATGAGTTATTCTATTAATGAAAAGTTCAAAATGGTAAACTTATATTTAAAAAATAACAACCATGTGAGAGCGTCTTAAAGACAATATGAAGAAAGTGTTGAAGAGGGACGCACATTTAGATTTCCGTGTTCGTTTCCAAATAGACGCAAATTACTCAAATAGCTCAATAATACATGGGTATGCAGTCGATTATAGCAGTCCTACTTCTTACTAATCCGTGGGCAGCTTAAGATGAAGCGCCTTGAAATGGGTACGTGTTTGGAACCAAATATTGTTACATTTCGGAGTTCATTTCAGGACCGCGACGTTTTCAGCTGGGCACATTCGCAAGAGGGACAAAGAACGCTATCATTAAATACCCTAATAAAAACAATTAGAATACTAGAAGAAAGAAGGATTCTAGGCGATAAAAAAAAGAAGAGAAATAAATTTAAAAAAGGATCAACGATTTTGTAATATTTTCAAGAGAATCCAAGAAACTCAATTCCAGATTATATGCTGTGTTTCAAATATGGAAGAAGAAATAAAATGTTGACTTATGGAACAGTTCAAAGAATGTTAAAGTATTTTGTTTATAAGCCATGTAAAATTTTGCTCAGTTCAAAAGCTTCGGATAGTATATCTCGGCATACTTTTGTCACAAATTTTAACGAAAGAAAGCAGCAAGATCCGAATTTATTTCATGCTATCATTTGGACATGCAAAGCAACTTTCTCAGCTGCGGGAATGTTTATTAGACAAATTGTTCATGTTTTATGGCATGGAAATCCTTTTACCTTCGAATAGATTGCTTTTCAGGGGCGTAATTGAATAGCGTTTGATGTGGGATATTTCGAAATAAAATTCTATGACAATTGTTTTTTCGGGGAGCATTAACTGGGAACTGCTGTCTTAATTTTTTAGAAAATGAAATCAAAGGTATTTTTGACGAATCTCCACTTGAAAAAGGTTGACATATTATATGGCAATAGAACAGAGCGCCTCCCCATAATATGCGTTAGGTTCACAATTTTTATCCCATCAGTATAATGAATGAATCTGTACATATGGAACGTTACCTTGGCCTGCAAATAGTTAATTCCTCACACCTTTTACATATATTCCTTTGGAGTCATTTAAAAAAGGAAATAACTGAGAAAATCGATGAATTATACTTTATGTTCGAATACTTTATGTTCGATGCTTAAAACAGTCCATAAAAATCGCCAAGAGTTTCATTTGTCATTTGGTCCATCATCCTTCCTTTCTTTGTACTTTTTCCAACATTTCTATGTCTTTGACAAAGTATGGGTTCCAACATGGCATTATATAAGTTTTATATACTTTGGAGATCATTGCCTTTGAATGGTCTTTGAATGCAATTCTGATTAGATAAATCATAGTGTTTGCCTTTTTTGTGATTTTAGAAATGTGGGTTTCCCATTTTAAATCTGAAGTCATAAAAACGCCAAGATGGACTGTTACCGTCTGAAGACTTTCTCCCTTGATGTAATATACACTCTCTGGATTACCCGGACCTATGTGTAGTACTGTACATTTATTATGATTTAGGGGGAGCAACCAATTATCCCACCAGTTGCTGATGGTGTCAATATCTCTCTGCAAAACTTCTTGACCCTCGAGTGGATTGCAATAATATTTTGCATCATCTGCAAAGCATTCTACAGGTGAGATTATATCACTGGCCAAGTCACTAGTGTATATGATGAATAACAGTGGTCCCAGCACAGAACCCTGTGGCACTCCACTGATAACAGGATGATTTTTTGATACTTGACCATTAACTCTGACGCAGAACTGCCTATCCATTAGAAAGTCGTTGATCCAACTGAATAAATTCCCCCTAACTCCCAGGTGTTCTAATTTGCAGATATTACTAGTAAGAGACTGACCTGTAATTTTCTGGATCATGTTTGCTCCCTTTTTTGAACAGTGGTGTCACTATCGCATGCTTCCAGATGTTCGGTACAACTCCAGTGTCCATTGAATGGTTCATTACATCGGCTAAAGATACCTTCAATGAATCAACGCATTTTTGTAAGAAAATTGCCGGCACTTCATCACTTCCAGGACTTGAATCAGTCTTCAGACAGTGGATGGCCTCATTAACTTCTTCAGGTGTAAAAAACACTGTTTGCAACTCTGAAGTCACCCTGGGAGTTGTTAGGGTTGTATTGTTATTGCCCGGATTTTGGCTGAACACACTCTTGAACTGGTTAGCAAACATCTCGGCTATCTTTATGGGATCAGTAATTAACCTTTCAGAGGCTACTTCTTTTAGGTTGATTGAAGTATTATTTGAATATAAAGACCTCATGATAGTCGCATAGAATCTCTTATCACCGGCCGTAAGTAAACTATTCTCATATGCTTTATCCATGGTTTTACAGATTTTTTTCCTTCTTTGCAGTGGTATGAATTGGTTGATGGTATCAAGAGTTACTTTAGAGAAAGCATCGTAGTGTGCACATAAATCTAAATTGTTCACATGAGTAGGAAATTCTTGATTTGATAAGTGGTCATTTATTGCATTATAGTTTGCTTTACAGAAGTTCCTTTTTTCCAATTTATATGTTTTTCCCAGTTTGATATTAATTTGAGCTGATGCCATAATAACTAATTAAGACCTCTTGATTAAGTCCAAAATTCCAAATGGCCGACGGTGAAGACGTGGTGTCGGTACCGGTCTGCAAATTTTGTAAATCGCGAGCAGTAAAACAACGAGTAAAGTGTAAAAATTGTCAAACATACTATCACACATCGTGTGCGACTAAAAAAACAAAAAAGTGCTGTAGTAGTGAATGTCTGAAACCTGAAAAGCAGAACGAATTAATCAAAGTGCTAGGTAACCTTGAAAATTCACAAGGTGAATACGCAAATATGGAAGCAGACGGAGACGTGGGAAATCGCGAAATCCTGTACCTAAGAAGAATCGTCAGGGAATTGGAGGAAAAAAATGCCCTTCTAGAAGAAAATTGCGAGTTGTGGAAAGATCGAGCCATGCAACTCCAAGAAAAATGGCGGGAAATGGTGAGCAACAGGAAACGTCATCAGCTATTCCTTCTCCCCTCACACGACAAGTGCAAGGTTGCCAAACCAGCGGTGGCAACAACTACCAACAACAAACCGGCAACTCGCCCCAACCACAGGAAACAAATCGGTCCGGCGCTGTCTGCTAAGCAGAACCCAAGACAAAATCCGGCAACGATGGACGAGCCAGTGCCTGAAAGAGAAGACTTTGCCCAACAGAAGAAGCGCGGATTTAAAAAAGGGTCAAATGACATGACAGAACAACAACAACGTAACAAACATAACCTCCGGCGAAAAGTCGATCGCAAAATTGGCTCCAGAGAGAACTTCGATGAATTCCAAGCAACCAAACCAATCAACAAGGATAAGAGGATATGGCTCTTCATATCCAAAGTGAAAACCCACATCACTGAGGACATCATAAGCAACTACATCTCCAAACATGCACACACCAAAGGACCGGATTACAGTTAAGCTTTGCGAGGTAAAAAATCCTAATCCTACTCAAAGCTGCTTTATGGTGGGAGTTGATCCTGTTCTTCAGGACAATGTCTATCAGGAGGGCTTCTGGCCAAGTGGTATTGCATTCCAAAGATTTAACTTCTCAATGGGCAGAAATGTTTTGGTGAGGGACAAACAGGATCAATCCAATCCCCGGGACTAGGGCGGAATCAGAATAAAACAAAATCTAATCTGCATCTCCGAATTCTCCATTTAAATATCCGTTCCATAAGGAATAAGATAGCTGAAATCGAAGCCTTTCTTGAAACAATTGAAGCCACGAAACAATACGACGTGCTCTGTTTTAGTGAACACCATCTAACCAGCGACGAAATGAACATTTGCAAGGTGCAAAATTTTGAGGTTCAATCATTTTATGCCAGGGATCAGAAAAAATGTGGTGGTACCATGATTATGACAAAGCCCATGACGAAATGTAAACCAATGGACGCAGTGAACAACATGTCAGTGGAATCACACCTCGAACTGGCCTCTATAGAACTGAAAGACTATATTATGGTAATCCGTACGGATTACGGTCTATCGTCCTCCGAATGGAGATTTTAATGTTTTTTTGAATGTTTTGGAAGACACACTGCAGCTTATTCTATATAATTCTTACAAATATTTAATTATAAATGGGGACTTCAACATAATTTTCAACTCTAACAATTAAAGGAAAAAAGAACTTATTGATTTGACAAGCGGATTTGGTCTGGCTCAGCAAATCTCTTTGAACACAAATCGGGTAAATTGCATCGATAATATTTTTGTAAACTTCACAGATTCTCTAGATTTTCTTACGGGGGTATATGATCCATTATTGTCCGATCACCTAGTGGTTGATATAGCTGTGGAGGTGAGTAGAGTGGCCCCTGTGATTAGCTATCACGAGAGTAGACCGATTACAGCTAGAGGTATGAATGAAATGTATGAATATCTGGAGAGACAGGATTTCAGTTTTCTGGGCAACCAGGGGGATATTGTCAATGTTGAAAATAAATTCAATGTCTTTATCTTAAAGACGGGGATAGACTTCTATTTCCCTGTAGTAAAAAAGAAAAATCATACCTCTAAAATACACTGGTTTAACGACCGTCTGAGAAATATGCGGGAAATGTTACGACTCCTTACGGGATTCAACGAAAATAGGCCATCTGAAAATTTTAAACAATTTATAAAAGATTTTAAAAACAACTACACACAAAGCGTAAAAAATGCAAAAAAGGAAGGTTATACCAATTATATTATCAATTCCTCAAACACGATTAGGGCATCCTGGGAGGTTGTAAATACCTATAGGGGCAAAAGGGACGCATCCAAAGGGGATGAAAACATATCGCCAGATGATTTTAATACTTTTTTCGCAAACATTGCTCAGGAAACACTAAAACAAATCTTGCCAACAGATAAGAGTCATCGGGAGTACCTAGCCATGAAAGACATAGGAACTAAATACAAATTCAGGTTTAAGGAGGTAAGTTACAATCAGGTAGGAAACGCCATAAACTCGCTCAAAAACAAGAGCAGTAAAGATATTTATTATATGAACGTCCCCATGATAAAACAACTAAAAAATCTCTTAATAATTCCCATCACTAAACTAATTAATCTTGGCATTAAATCGGGCGTCTTTCCAACAGGGCTAAAGAAATCGAGGGTAATACCAGTCTTTAAAAGGGATAAAACCAACCTAGGTAACTATCGTCCTATTTCATTGGTGCCAGTCATATCCAAAATCTATGAGTGTCTGCTAAAAGAGCAATGAGTACTTTGAAAATCACACCATATCTACAAACAGCCAGCATGGCTTCATGCAGGGTAGATCAACAGTGCTGGCGGTTCTTGAGCTTCTGGGATGTATAGTCGGCGCTTTTGAGGAGGGGCACCAGGCTGACATGGCTTGCTGCGACCTGTCGAAGGCGTTTGACTGTGTGTCTCACGAAATACTTTTGGATAAGCTGGAGTTCTATGGTGTTGAGCGTACTAGCCTGGACCTTATCGGCAGCTACCTAGGAGACCGTAGACAAAGGACAGAGCACAATGGTAAAGTCTCAAATGAGTGGGCAGAGGTAAAACACGGTGTACCTCAGGGTTCGGTGCTAGGTCCCCTGTTATTCCTGGTTTATATTAATGACATTAACACTGCCTCGCCAGACACTAGAGTGTTGTTGTTTGCGGAAGACACGTCTATCGTAGAGTGTGGGGAAGACCTAAACACCCTTAAAGTGAGAATAAATGATTGTGTGCATGACCTGAATGAATGGTTTAGAGCAAATAAACTAACATTAAATGAATCAAATACAGAAAAAATTGTATTTAGCCTTCGCGAGGTAACTGAAGCAAACGCGGAGGAAGTGAGGTTTCTGGGCATATACCTTGACCCGAGCTTAAAATTTGAAACACATGTAGAACATGTGGCGAAACGACTCGCAAAAAGTATTTCCCATTAAGAAACCTGACAGGTATCATGCCGGAAGCCTTGCTGCTTCAGACATACTATGCTATCTTCCAGTCGGTGGCGGTGTATGGCGTTTTGGTCTGGGGTCACTCGGCACATCTTCACAGAATCTTCGCACTACAATGAAGGGCTATCAGGGTGATAGCGGGTATGAGGTATAGAGATGACGCGACGTAAGGACGACCTTCATAAGGCTAGGAGTTATGACCTTGCCCTGTCGTTACATATATGAGTGCCTTCTGTACTGTCATAAAAACCTGCACCTTTACAATCGGAATCAACTTTACCATCAATACCCTAACAGTCAGGGAAACCTTATAAGGTTGGAATATCTGCGACTGGAAAAATCACGCATACCGTCCAACTATCATTGTCCTCTATTCTACAACAAACTTCCTATGGTGATTAAAGATTTGCCAGAGAGACAGTTCATGGGTGCTGTCAAAAAAAATCTGACTCAGATTGCCTTCTATAAGGCTGACAAATTTCTCAACTATATATTTTAATCTGACTTAAGATTGCAGTGTGTCTTCTATAAGCAATTTTAGTTTTAATGAGTATTTTATTATTTCTATTTTTTTTTAATGAGTTTTTAATAGCAAAAATTTTAATATGTTGTATATTGTATTGTAGTGTTATTTAAATTTGTTATTTTGTACAATTTTATCTCTGTAGATTCCTAATATTACTATTGACTTATTGACGTGTGTAAGCAAACTTTTTTGTATTAAGCATGAATAAAGAATTTGATCTGATTTGATTTGAACTACATGATCACTCATACCCATTGAGGCGTAATAAATATCTCAATGCTCATACCCAACAGTGGCTGACTTAATTGATGTGACAAATTTTTTGTCGCTAATTAGTAACAAGTCCAGTAGTGATTTCTGATCATTGCGTATCCTCGTTGGAAAGGTAACTAGCTGTTTCAAATTTATCTCTCTATATGCACCTAGGAAATCCAAGGATTTTTGATCTTGTGATCTTAGTGTTAAAGTGTTCCAATCAATTTCCGGGTAATTAAAATCGCCAAATATAAGAGTATTTTCCTTAATATCATCTGCCACCTGCTTTATTACCTTAATAAATTCCAAATTTTCATCACTGTTGATCTTTCCCTGTCTATAAAGACATCCCACTAATAATCTCTGGCTCTTAATATGAACATTCAGTCACACAATATTTGTTGATGGTATCATATCATCCACAAGAGACTCATTAACACCGGCGGTTATCTTGGTGCCGTTAATTTCCTCATTCACATAAATAATCACTCCACCCCCCTTCATATTATCTCTATATTGTGCAAAATGTGTATAGCCTGGTATCGAAATGATATCTTTGTTTAAATCGTTCATCCAAGTTTCACTTATAAAAATAAACGTGGGAGTTGTGTTGATAACTTTCAGTTTCAGTTCATCCATCTTAGTATACATGGAGTTAGCATTGGTGTAAAGGAAAGTAATTTCCAGGAGAGTTGGATTCATTAGTTTTTTTTTTATTAGACCTAATGGAAATTATTTTAGGTACCTGATTAATATATTTTATTTTGATACTTGTCTCTCCTTTCGCTTTACACTCTTCCAACTCATCTATCAGCTTTTTAAGATGCTCTCTTTGTAAAATTGTTTGGTCTGTTTTTACATATATGTTAGAGTCACTCTGTATTTTGTTCTTGTTTCTGATTATATAAAAAGCATCCTCTCTAGTATGGGCACTAAAATCCAACAATTAGCTTTCATTAGAATAGGTTTACCATTGGAAATAAAAAGTTAGCCTTTTGTGTGCGTTTTTAAATTAATAGCACTTCATATACGGTTATAATTGATATATTATAATGCAAATTATATTTTTTCAGGTCAATTGAACGAATGTAGTCATAGGTTAGAAAAACTGCAACAGGACCTTGTCAGATACCAAGGGTATTTGGATGAAGTAATTAAAGGTATTCAATCAGGTAATTTTTTTAGCTACAGATGTTTTGGAGAGTGGTCTGCTGTCACTAATATCTTACCACCGATACTAGTCACTCTCTAGCCTCAATACATTCTATAAAACTTTTAGGTTCTAGAAATAAGTATGGGAACCCCTTATACAGCAGACATAGAATTAAATTTGATATTGGCTGGCGTCTAGTGTAAAAATATTCTAGAGATATAAATTTTCGTAGCTTCTAAGTACTATTGGAAGTACTATTGAAATTGTAATAGATAATCTAATCTATTGTATTGCATACATACACACTAACGGAAAGATCCAAACTACTGTAATCGTTTAAAGCAAAATATCTACATACCCTTAAAAGCGAAAAATTAATGGCTAGAATTATCTGTACCTATACATCAAAGAGAAAGCAAAAAATATTGTAACGGCATGCCGACTTTGTTCAAATACCCGAAAATAATGAATAACGATGTTTGTTATTCAGTCGTTAGTGACAGTCTAGAGTGGAAGAGAAGAGAAGTAACGATAAGGCGAAAGTAACGAGTGTTTTATAAAATAATGACTCATAATTTTTAGTGATAAATTAGTAATGCTTATTTAGTTATTTCAATAAAATAGAAGACATTAAGCATAGAAAGATCCCTTTAATTTTGGCCACGCAATTGTAAGTGTGTATATACAGTTTCTGTTGTACCTCGCGTGTTCTATACCCTTGTGTTTCTCTCATACTGATTAGTCGATATCTATATGCAGACGACCTTAATCGAATTTATTCAAATTACAAAACCACCTGGTAAATTTTTGTATATAGCACACATAAACTATTTTAAGCTGCACATCACTAAGGTAGTTAAACAATCTATCTTATCACCTTGTTCAATAGTTTAAGCAGTAGTGTGCGAAGAAAATTTATGAATTCGTTGAATTAGCCACTTATACCAAGATTTATTTTCACCTTATCACAAGATTTTGTCGTGAAATTTAGTTTCGTGAGTGTTGAAAAAACGCTTTGATGTGTTTCATTAATTAATTAGATATTTATTCATGAGAAATATGGAATGTACATACATTCCAGGAATTAAATGTCATTTATACACTCAAAAAAATTAGGTAATAATCAGAGCTTGGCGTAAAATGAACTGCTCAAAGTAATTTATTGATCCTAACGAAGCTGAAATAATAAAAACATTATTTTTTTTTATACCTTACGAATTGAGGGTTTTTTTTTAGGTAAAACATTACTGTTTTTAAGATGTTAAAGATTTATAATTCGATATTATGTGTGGAAAAAATAGATAGGCGTTGCTGGTGGTAAACACCATATACAACATATTTTTTAGGTATTTTTTAAATTTGTTTTAGGTAATCAAACTGGTTCAGTAACAAGTAGTCCTAGGTTACTTAATGGGAGATCCCGCAGCCATAGAAATAGTGGAGGAAGTGCCGCAGAGGATGATAGTCTTAGTAGGTAAGTTATGAAAGGCATATTTAGAAAATATCTCATCCCTTCAGAGCAGAAGTAGCTTAACTGCATAAATTAAATTTTACAGGAGAAGATTTTTTTCACTTTACATTTAGTCTAACATCCGGTATTAGAAATATATACCCTCATCTGTTATTTGACGATGACGAAGATTATATGTTAGATAATATATAGATTGATAAATCGCACATGGGTTGCCTAGCTAAATCTGGGGCCAATACCGTTATACAGAGTGAAACAAATTCGCTTCTCACTATTGGGATCTCGTAAATGGTAAAAGATACAGCAAAGTTTAAACTGGGACAAAATTGCGCAATTTAATGCCCAGTATTTTGACATTTTCTAGTTTGAGATATCTCGAGTACTTCCGGAGATATCCGCGAAACATCGAAATTTTACGATTTTTGTTTTTAATTTTTTTCTGACATTATTTTTGGCAATATCAAAAAAACGGTCTACCCTAAGATGTTGTCAGTATTCTAAATCAACGTTTCGATTTCTCAGAACCATCAAGCCAATTTTTTTAAATACGGACCTGTAGTTTTTAATTTTTTTTTGCATAATTAGGGGGTAATTTGGTAAAATCCATCACCAGATATTTTTAAATTGTAGGCGGTACTGACAAAATTACCGGCGGTATTTTTTTAAATTTGAGATATCAACCTAATCTGCGCCTGTTAGTATTGTAAATTGTCTGAGGTGTTCATTTTGTTAATAATACCTACAAGTTAAAAATATCTGGTGATGGATTTTACGAAATTACCCTCTAGATATGCAAAAATATATATAAAAATTATAGGTCCGTATTTAAAAAAAAATGACCTGATGATGGTCAAGTGTCATAATTTTTTTGATATTTCCAAAAATAACGTTACAAAATGTTAAAACAGAAACTCGAAATTTTCGGTTTTTTCGGATATCTCCGGAAGTACTCGAGATATCTCAAATATCAAAATGTCTAAATACTGGGAACTAAATTACGCAACTTTGCCCCAATTTAAACTTGAAAGGAAGAAAGAAAGAAAGTATATTTATTTTTTTAAAAATCCAGAGAATTAACAATTCTATGCGGATTCATCGTCTTACTACTACTTACAGCCTATTCATTTACATTTCGTCAAACATGAAGATTACCTATATACTATATCACAGATTTGGTGTGTAATGACATATCCATTAACACACCAATACATAAACAAATTAAAATAAATTAAAGTCAAAGTCGTGGTGAGATATTGGGAGACCCATCAATCAGGACTAGGTCTAAAATACATTTTTGCCTTTGATATAAAGCGAACTATGTTTAAATGTCTTATACTTAGAGATATTGAATTGTAAATTTGAACACCTTTAAAGAATATACTATTTTGCCCTTTAGTTGATGAAACACGAGCCAATATCCCCTTGATGTCGGGTGTTATAGTGATGAATATCACTACGAAAATTAAGTGTTAGATTAGACGGGCGAGAGCCACAGATAACTTGATGTATATATACTGATACTTGTATTTATAAATATTGGCAATGGGAAATATATTAAAATTTACATAGAGGTGTTTACCTAAGAGGAAGACCATATAATTTTTTTATTGCTCTATTTTGTAGAATTTGTAATGGTTCAACAAATTTCTTGTTAGTAGGATACCATAGAATTGCAAGATATTGCAAGTGGCAATGTATAAGAGAAAAGTACACTGATCTGAGCAGGTATTTGGGAACAGTATAACTAAGTCGCCTTAATATGCATATTGGAGCCAACAATCTACTTGTTAATGTTTTTAAATGTTCTTCCCAGG
Source organism: Pissodes strobi (assembly GCA_016904865.1). Lineage (NCBI taxonomy): Eukaryota > Metazoa > Arthropoda > Insecta > Coleoptera > Curculionidae > Pissodes > Pissodes strobi. The sequence continues at coordinate 4,063 of JAEQML010069304.1, read as the reverse complement.
ATAGAGTTTCATCAACATATAACCCTAAGTATTTAATTACATCAGAATACAACAAAGAGGCATTATTTACAAAAAGGGTAGGTGTCCTCTCCTCAATTGATTTGCTATGATTTGAAAAAAACATATATGAAGATTTTTTAACATTCAAAGATAGTTTGTGAGAATTAAGCCAGTTCTCTATTAAATTTAAGTCATGTTTTATATTTTCTCTTATGTTAATCGCATAACTATCAGAATAAATCAATATTGTGTCATCTGCATAGAGTTTAATTTTACCTTTAAGCCTTAATTTAAAGATCGAATTGACATATACCAAAAATAGTGTAGGGCCTAGAATGGAGCCCCTTAAATAGAGGGCGCACTTTTGCTACTTTAATGCCATCAGGCACACTACCACTGCACAAAGACTGATTTATGATCTTACAGAAAACTGATGTCACCTTTTCTTTACACTTTTGTATAGTTTGTACATCCACATTATCCCCACCCGTAGCCTTTGATGCATCCATCCTGTCAATCAACTAACTCACCTCATTCTCCGTTACTGGTAAGAAGAACATGTTTGAAGGAGCTGCTGATTCCAGTCCCATTTCAAGATTTACAGATGGTAAATTACTTGCCAACTCTTGCCCAATGTTCACAAAGCATGAATTCATATATTCACACATGTCTGTACCCTTCACTGTACCACTGTCTGTTTTTATCACATCCTTATTATTGCTTGTGCAACGTGCATTGTTATTTTTTAAAATGTTATTGGTAACTTTACAGGTTTTTTTTTGCACTACCATGAGTCTCACTGAACTGTTTCTCAAAATACAGAATTTTTGCTTTTTTAACAAGATCCTTAAGATTTTTTTCCAGTTCTTTATATCTCATATAAAGATTTATACTTTCTGGAAAGCGTTTGTGTTTCCTATAGTAGAAATCTCTTACTAGTAATGCACTAGCCAACTCACCATCATTATCAATATACCAAGGTTTATTATTCTTACGAATTTTAACAGTTTTCTTTGTATATGTAGTGTTTTTTATAAAACAATCAGGCAAGAGATTGTAATTTTCATTAACACTTAGATTTTCTGAGAAATTGTTGTTTAAGTGGTTTTTCTCAGGGCTCCATAATCCACAAATTTTCTTGTGTATGTTCTGAGACGTCATACTTTATGTGTAACATTTGGATGTCATGGTCACTTAGAGGATGTTGAATTACGGCCAGAGCAGACTGCACAGTAGAATTGGTCATGACATGATCAATAAGTGTTGAATAGTTACGGGTAGGAATATGTTCATTACAGAATCTTAGGCCATTACTTAGACACATTTCTTTATAAAGTAGCACCTCAGGTAGCTGATTTTAGCTTATCAACCTGTTCGGTGCTCTTCAGTTCCACTACTTCAGATGTGGCAGTCTTTCGACATAGTACTCTCCTGTTATTGTACCAGATATATTCATAACCATGATTTTTAAGATCCCGTGCTTTATAAAAAATGTCATGCACATCCTTTGCTGTATCTCTTACCGTTTACGAGATCCCAATGGCGAGAAGCGAATTTGTTTCACCCTGTATAATATAAACTCTAATTAAGTTTTTTGGAACAACTTCCCCGATTTGTTATTAAAAAAAAAACGAGCATTAGCTGAGAGAATGTGACTCAAGGATTTGGAGAAATATAGGTTGCTTACTTTCCACTCAGCCCAACTATGAAGTTGCCAGGTATAAATAGGTGAGCAAGCGTTATTAATATATCCTCATCAGTTATTTAATCGATTTTTTTTATGAAATGAAAGTTTATTTTATTTCCTGCCCAATAGTATTAGGTTTGTCACATCCATGGTTGCCTAGATTTTAGATGTTAGGTTTTGACCGCGAGCGCGGAGAGTGACGGGGATCCAGAGAGGCAGGTGTGCGCCAGGCAGCTGCTGAGTGAAAGAGATTAACCCAAATTTGGGGGCGATTTTACCAAATTACCCGCTAAATATGCAAAAAATTGATAAAAACTACAGGTCCGTATTTAAAAAAATTGGCTCGACGGTTGTGAGAAATCGAAACGTTGATTTAGAAACCGTTAAAAAGTGCCTCTAGAAAGTGTTAATATTGGTAGTGTTGATATTTCCAAAACGTCAGAAAAAATTAAAAACAAAAATCGAAAATTTCGGTTTTTCGCGGATATCTCCGGAAGTACTCGAGATATCTCAAATATCAAAATGTCAAAATACTGGGCACTAAATTGTGCACCTTTGCGCCAATTTAAACTTTGCTGATTTCTTACCGTTTACGAGATCCCAATAGTGAGAAGCGAATTTATGTCACCCTGTATAACGGCATTGGCCCCAGATTTAGCTAGGCAACCCATGTGCGATTTATCAATCTATATATTATATAACATATAATCTTTGTCATCGTCAAATAACAGATGAGGGTAAATATTTCTAATACCGTAGTATAGTTTGTCTTATCTGACGTGTGACTTAGGATAGTTCTGCAATCAGATACAATATACAGGGATAAACGATAAGGTACATAAGATAGTTCTGCAGCGTTTTTTTTTATTTTTAAAGTAAAATCAATACATTTTTGTAAAACTATTTATTTTGATTTAATAAGGGTTAATAAAAACAAATTATTTTACAAAAAATAGACAATTAAATGAAAAACGATACAAAAACTTAAATGAACTTACTTGAAATTATACTCGTATAAATAATAAAAACATAAAACGCTAGTTTTAAGTTATGTTATGTAAAACCAAAAGTTTATTAAAACAAACAACAAACCAAAGGTAAACAAACGCAAAATTAATTCTAATTATAATATTAGTCTCTTTCTCCTTGTGCTGTAAAGGGAAAGTTTTTAAAAAGTTCGTGAAATGGCAAAATTTACTTTTTTCTGACATAAGAAATTCAGTGGACTGAAATAAGCTATCGGTAATCAAAAATATCAAAACAAAAAGAATTACCCTATTTTGTTCTGACATGCACAGTTACCAGACCATATCGTCAAATTTGACCTGGAAGTCAGAACACCTTCATTCAGAAGATAGAGCAAACATGAAGTTATTTCATTGGAACCACGTCTGGCTAATCCCTGATGACACAAATACATAAATGCCGTTCTGGTGTCTCCTATGTGGATGTCAAAGTTGTAGTATGAGAGCTGCAAAAGATAAAACATATCTGAGTGTGTTAATGTGGTTACCAATAAAACCTGTTGTAAATCCATTTATAAAACGCATACGTTACTCTCAATGTCTTAAGAACAGCTGAAATTTTTCCTTAAAAGCCGTTGAGCTTGTTCGGCCATGCGGTGGTGAACTTCAAGTTTAATTTTAGCGGAGCTATTAGATTCTACATTAGCCCAGATTTCACAGTTTAGTTTGTCGCATAAGTTACACTCTTTGCCCATGGAATTTAAGGTTTGATAATTCTGGCTTGAGTGTTGAGCTGTAAATTTTGTAAGTAACCTCAGTGTTTGAGTACAACTTCTTTAAAGCTTTGAAATTCCGATTTGTGTCCGAGCCTAGATATTGCTGAGTCGATTTTGCTCTTGCGTAATGACTGTCGGAATAGGATTAACATGCTTTATAAATCATTATCTATCAAACGCTGAATAGTTTGGGTTTCATGTGATTAGTTCGCTTATCATTGTAACAAGTTTCTCGTACTTTCTTCTTCGAAACTAGTATGTCCAATTTTTATAAGACAATATGTTTCTGCAAAAGTATTCTTACACACGCGAACAAATTAATTATTATCATCAGGAAATGTATAGCTGACTGTGGGTTGCTTTTGACTTTCCATCGGATCCTCGTAGGAGCCGCGACGACGTTTTCGTGTTTCGCAGTTTATACTTTTACACTTCAACTTGCATTTGCAGGAAAGCTACAAAGAGAAACTTTCATTAGACACTTACATTCACAGAGAAGCAACATTCGCAGAGAAGCAACATTCGTAAGCTTTAACATAACGATAGGCACATATTCCCTTTCTCGGGATATACAGCAGGGGACATACAACGTGTCTAAGGCAAACCCTCAATATATCAAAAAATGCCACTTACGT
>MU194845.1:2110-17587 GCA_016904865.1 Pissodes strobi | reverse complement strand
TTTTTCGGTTTTCATATCTGCACATTTTTGATGTGTAAACATCTTACGCGGCGGTATGAGGGTAAATCTCGGCAAATGGAAAGTGAATGTGTAAACCGATTCTAGCCGCTAGGACAGTACTATATACAATTTTGCCATTTAAAATCGTTTCAAACGGATTTTAGACGATAAAAAAGCATAATATTATTTTAAATTATACGAACTGTCAAAAGTATTATTCAGATGCCCAGACGTTTAAAGCAGTAAAATTTGAAAAAGCTGGTTATTGATTGTCCCAAATCAAAGGATGTCGGCCCAAGATTATAAGGTAAATATGCTGTGTTCATATGTTGATGTTATTCCTGGTGGCATTAGATTTTCGTGTAGAATTTGTGCAGTGAATTAATCCGCTCCGAAGCTGCCAGTGCGTATTATTAAAGAATCCTAACTAATATTATAAATGCGAATGTTTTTGTTTTTATTCTATGAACATGCTAAAATGTACAGGTAAGGACCATAGCACGTTGAAAAGCTTTTTAAGATCCTTTACACAAATAGTGCACTATGTAAAAATCGACCTCTCCTATTGGTCGATCCATCTCGTATTACAATATGTCTTCGTGATGCAAACAATTTCTGTCAAGAGGTCTCTTGGTGTAGATGTTTAGACAACTGGGTCTCACCTGGACGGCCCGGGTTCAAACACCGTTGCTTTTTTTCTTATTCTTTTTAAGATTATGTTTCTAAACAGTTTTTTCCTTGATTTTGGGTATGTCTTGGGTTAGTTTGGGTTAGCACCTGGTTAGATTCCTTTCCTTGAGCCCCCGTAGCGAGCGAAGCGAGAAGTTAAGCAACGTCGGGCGTGATTAGTACTTGGATGGGTTACCGCTTGGGAACATAACTTGCTGCTGTCATTTTTTTCTACAACCGATGTCGTTATTGGATATGTTTACACATTAGTCTCGAGTACTAGCAGACTCGCTTAATTTTTTTATTTATTTTTGCTTTAATTATGATAATGTTTAATATTATTGCTAAAAATGCATTACTTTAATTATATAACTATATTATAAACACTCGTGTGTTTGTATTTTTACATTTTTAAACTCTGCTTTTGGAAACTAAATGAATTTCAACGCAAATCGCATTTTTGCGTTTTTATTCATCATTTTCAATTCAACAAAAAATGTGGGATTTGGATACTACGGTCGAAGTTAGAGTTGAACCTCTTATTATCAATGTTGGTTCCGAAAGTAGTGATAGTAATGATTCTGAATCAAATTCTGATCAAACCTCCGATAACGAGTAGTAAACTTAAAGTTTTATTGATGTTTGATGTAAACTTTCGATGCGACTTTCAATATGGTATTTTATGATAAGAAAAACCCCTTATCGTCCATGACTCTTTTTTTCCTAGCCTTAATGAATATTTTACTATCTGTTTGTAGTACAATTTTGTTGCTTATTACTAGATTTAGGAATAATTTTAAATATACGTTTTTTGCATATTTTAGAATAAAATCATGCATATTTATGTGCATAAACTTTATTTTTTTAAGTGGATATTTGCCTAAGTTTACTTATTACTATTCCATTATATAGTTATTATAACATATTAATTTACAAAGCAATTGTATCCGCCGCTGGAATTTCCTTCTCTCTTCCCTTACCCCTCGAGGCGCGCCTTAAAACTAAAAATGAGTCACTGACTATTATTTCCGACTTGAACTATAGTAAGGTAGGTAATCGTTGGCTTGTGCTTTATAAAAAACAGAACATTTCAACAATCTTAAGTAAAGTGGCTAAAGACTTCATGTTTATTTATTTATTTATTTATTTATTTATCAATATTCACAAAATGATTCATACATGCATGAACATAGTTTCGTCACAAAGATAAACATAGTTAAAACTAAAACTTAAAATATGATGTAAGATTATCCTAACCTAGTATCTACATAGAACATCAGTTATACAAATATACGTGAACAGAACGTGAGCAAAGTAAGAACGTGGACAAAGCAAACAAACAAAATGTTCCAAACGGTATCGAGGACATCTGACACGATTCATAACATGTATTCGGTAAGAGAGTAGAAACAGTTTAAACACAAAAATGACTTTAATCTAGATTTAAATAAACGATGACTAGATTCTGCTTTTATTTCATTTGGTAGCTTGTTAAATATCCGTATGCAGGCATATTTAGGTGATTTTTCATAGAGGGACGTTCTGTGCTTGGGGAATACTAAGTCATCTCCGTTTCTTGTCAGGTATGTGTGTTGGTCTCCGGTTCTTCTAAATTCGTCTTTGTGTGAGTGGATATATAAACTGCATTTGAGTATGTATATGGAGGTCAGCGTCAGTATCTGGTTGGTCTTAAAAGTTTCTCTGCACGATTCATGTGGACGTAAATTGAAGATAAGACGGATTATTCTTTTCTGCTGGATAAAGACTCTCTCAACGTTAACAGCTTGACCCCATAATATAATATTGTAGATCATGTGGGGAAAAGTAAGAGCATAATAAGCTGTAACAAGTGTTTTATGGTTGACAGAGTTTCTTAGTTTGAGCATGGCGAAGTACGCCCTATTTAGCTTCAGACAGACATGGTCAAGTTGGTTTTCCCAATGAAGTTGACTATCGAGGTAAGTTCCAAGGAACTTTACATTTGGTGTAAACCTTTCTTCCTGTATCTTTGGCTTGGAGTTGAAAAAGTGTGCAGTAATTGTTTTTGAGTCATTGAGAATCAGTCTATTTTGATAGCACCACTCACTCATTCTTTCACAGACTTCCTGTACTTTTTCCATTGTGTCTTTTTTGTTCGGTGCCGACACTATCACGGATGTGTCATCTGCATATTTTATTGTCATGGATGGTAATTTGAGGTCGTTTATAAATAGAATAAAGATCAGTGGAGCCAAAACCGATCCTTGAGGTGTACCTATTTCCAGGTCAAATGTATTGGAAATGCGTTGACCAACTCTCACCTGTAGTTTACGTTCATTTAGAAACGACATTATGAGGGACAATGGTTTGCCTCGAATACCCATACAGTGCAACTTATTACTCACCAATTCCAAGTTTAGGCTGTCAAATGCTCTAGAAAGATCAAAAAAGAGTCCGACTACGATGTTGTTCTTCTCAATCTGATCGTGTATAAAATCCAGGAGTTGGTATGCGGCAGTTTCAGTAGACCTCCCTGTTATAAATCCATGTTGACAAGTGTCTATTATTTCATGTTTTTTTCAAAAACCCCATCATTCTGTCATATATTACTTTTTCAATTATTTTGGAAAATACACTTAGTATTGATATTGGCCTATAGTTTTCCAAGTCGCTTACTTGTCCTCGCTTGAAAATAGGAACGACGGTTGCCAGCTTTAGTGCCGATGGGAATTTACCTTCAGTTATAGATTGGTTAATCAAGATTTCAAGAGGATAAGCAATTTCGCAGGATACTTCTTTAATTACTTTTGTAGGGACGCCGTCATATCCACAGGGCACTTTGTTTTTTAAATTTTTTATTATGGTAATTATTTCGCAGATCGTCACAGGTTCAAAAAAAATTGTATGGATATTTACATCTGGTAAAGTGGGCTGATTTAATAAGTCACCTTGAAAATTATTAATGATGTTCTGCTTTGTAACGTTTGCAAAGAAGTTTCCAAATTCGTTTGCCACTTCGCCTTCATCAGTGATTGTTTTATTTCTTATATTTAAAGATATAGCATTGCTTGACCTTGTCCTTCCCAATTCTTCAATTTGTTTCAGGTTTTATTATGGGATGTTATTATTAGAGAATATTAGATAATTTTGATTTGGGAATGGCATGAAGATGCTATAAATTCCAATTGGGATTTACCGTCTATAGATAAGTCTTAAACTTCCATGCTTCATGGACAGGGTAGAGTAGAAGATTCAGTTTGGTCCGGAATTTCACATGATTAGAGAAGGGAACAGTAAGCGACAAGAACTCTGAGAGGGAAGCACTTATCCAGCTGACGGGAATAACTCAAGGCCAGTTCTTTCCTTTTATTATGTAAAATATCAGTATACCGGTGTAAAATTTCATACATTATCACTAACTAATTAATATTAACTCTTTACCTTCAATTGTTCGGCTCACTTGGTAGATATTATACACATTTAATGCCTTTTACAGATATACATATTTAGTAACCCTGGAAACAAAGATTCATGAGTCTTTTCCCTCTAGGTATATAATTTACTTTAAATAAAACACCCAAGGGGTAAGCGTTACCAAGATAAGCTCCTTCATAACATTATTTTGTTTAAACTGTAGAAATGAATCATATCTTCATATTTTAATTATGTGTTATTCCCTTACGTAGGGGATATATATTCTTATAAATAAAGAATACTTGTTTTGTTTATGTTTGAAGTGTTTACTGCTTGACTGTTTTCCCCCATTTCGTTCTTGAAAATACAATTAACATCTATTAAAGACAATCTAGGTTTTGTGATTTACTAGACTAGGAACTTGCAGTATCTCTTCCAAATTACGTGGCGCCCAATTTAAGTACACAAAGGCCATATGCCAAGAACCCCGGCCTCCGCATTAAGAGCTAACCGTTCGCATTCTTTAGTGGCAAAATAATGCCACAGTATTAAAACTTTAAATTTCTTTTCAGCTGCTGAGAATTTCGACTTATTAAGCAGATACTCGTCTTTTTCCAAATTACAAAGAATAACAGGATATTGTCTTAGATTTCTAAAAAATTGTCAAAACAAACGCTTAAAACAAATAGGTCCTCTCTCGATTCCTGAATTAAATAACGCTTTAAATGTTTTAGTGCGTATTGTTCAACATCGAGATTTTATGAAGGATATTTCTATCTTAGAAAATTCTAAATGTTTATCAAGGAAAAGCAAAATTCTATCATTAGATCCCTTTTTGGAAAATGATTTGCTTAGGGTAGGTGGTAGACTCAAAAATTCGAATCTACGGTATGAACAAAAGCACCCTTTGTTGCTCTCTAATAAAAGTTGCTTCACTAAGTTACTTATTAAATTTGAGCATGAGAGACTACTGCATGCTTCACCTCGAACTGTACTCTGTAGTTTGCGCGATACATTTTGGATTTTACGGGGGAGAAGCACTGTTAGAGATATCATCCGAAAGTGTGTTTGTTGTTTCAAGGTAAATCCAGCTACTTTCGCTCCAAAAATGGGAGACTTGCCAATTGAACGAGTCATGCCGTCTCCGCCCTTTCAAGAGGTGGGTTTAGATTTTGCAGGGCCATACTTTATAAAGGACGGGAAATCGCGTAATCGTACTCTGCTTAAGGTATATATATGCGTGTTTGTCTGCTTCTCAACCAAGGCAGTTCATTTGGAACTTGCTGATGACCTCTCTACTGAAGCATTCTTGAACTCATTAAAGCGATTTGTATCAAGGCGACGTTTACCGTCCGATATTTATTCGGACAACGGCACCAATTTTGTCGGCGCTGCAAATAAGCTTCACGAACTGCACGAGGTGCTCCAAGTACTTCAAAATTCACGTGTGAACTCTTATTTGAATGAACAAAATATTCAGTGGCACTTCATACCACCTAGGGCTCCACACTTTGGTGGATTGTGGGAAGCTTGTGTCAAATCCTGTAAATATCACTTGAAAAGGGTTGTGGGAGGGGCTAATTTGACTTTGGAACAGTTGTATACTGTACTGATTCAGATAGAAGCTATCCTGAATTCCCGTCCTTTAACCTCTCTATCCGATAACCTTGATGATCTTGAACCCTTAACGCCTTCCCACTTCCTAATCGGACGAAAACTAACGGCTTTGCCCCAACGTGATGTCGAAGAAATCCCAGAGACGCGGCTGCGACATTTTGAAAGGTTGCAGCAACTAGTGCAACATTTTTGGTCTCGATGGCACTGCGAGTATTTAGGAAGCCTCCAAACCCGGTCAAAATGGAAGAGTTCAGCAGGCGATGACTTGAGACCTGGTCTAATGGTGTTGGTGAAGGAAGACCATTTACCTCCATTACAATGGTGCATTGGCAGAATAATGGAAATTCATCCCGGTACCGACGGCATTGTTCGTGTCGTTACAGTAAGAACATCCAGTAGAACTTGTCGGCGCCCGTTTAGCAAGGTATGCCCATTACCAGTCTAGCATGGACAGTCCAAGGCGTTGAAAACTGACTCACGAGTTTTCAAGGGGGGCGGTATGTTCGGGCTAGTCCGTACATCTTAATTAATTTGTCAAGCCTGCCCTACTTACACTTGGCACCACCGATCGATGGCTTCAACGCTGAGAGGTGGATTGACAGCCGACAACTGAAGAGGACTCTCCAAGAACACCAGAATGGAGACGAACCATTTTGCAATTACAGTCCGCACTTTTTGTAAATTTAGCTTGTAAAGGCATTTTAAAATAAAAACTATTAACCAGAAAATCAAGTGTAAGTCTTTGACCACACACAAAGTATAAATCAACGCATTTCTTACGTTATTAAATTTATAAAACATCTTTTTGAAATCAAATTATTCATCAAGTTTATTGTTGCTACGGTAATGAAAATTCGACCGTTTGTTGACAAGTATCTAACTTCAAATCTCGTGACATGGAAAGTGATCAAGAATAGTATATTATTTTATATGGAGGAAAAGTGATACCTTTCATGGCGCGCTCGTGTTTAACAGCCGAACGGAGTGAGGCTGGTAATAGAGAGCAAGCCATGAAAAGTAACTTTTCCTCCAAATAAAATATGCTGTTTTTTCTTCAAATGTCGACAAATTAATGCAAAAACATCTCTTTTTAATAGAAATAATATCTAATTATTATTGAAGATAAATGGGTTCGCAAGGCGGCTTAGACCACGGTCGTAGGTGGCCTTGTTTAGACCGGTGTCGGTGAATATAATGTAACATAAAGCTGTCAGTGGACACTGTCAACAATAATTATTTTCTTACGATTGCGTCTCCGATTGCGTTTTAATTCCGTATTGATAAGCAGTTATTGAGTAAGTTCGATTAAATAATAACCAATTTGTTCCTAAATTACTGATTTTTAGAAATGCAGTCACAAATTCAGTGATAAATACAAATTGTAGTTTAATAAATCTTGAGTTGTTGACGCTTATTTTGTTGTCTGTTTGTATTGTATCTATGTTGCTATGACAACACTTTTACCTCCGCCGGCGGAAAAGTGAAAAGTAAAGCTCCGGCGGAGGAAAAACGAAACTTCACGGCCGCCTACACAGTTGAGTAATGACGGATTTACTGACGTTTGAAGAAAAAATTAATTTCTTCCTGCGGGTATCGAAGAAGCTGCTAATAAAGTCACTTTCGAGTTATTGCCTAGTGAGCAACAATACGAATTTTCGTACAACCGTTTCATTAGATGGTGTGATCTGAAAAATGTTAGTGGCAAGTTCAGTCTGATATAAAACATTTTTATATTTTCGCACCAGTGCTAAAAGTAAATTACTTTTAGCACCAGTGCCATAAAGTGACATTTTAGACACTGACAGTATGCGTTAAAAATTGCACTTTTAGTGACGTTTGTAGAAAAAATTTATTTTGAAAACTCTTAAATTTAACGGTATACAGGGTGTCGCGAAATTAGTGGATGAAACATCAACCATGTATTTATCGGTCAAAAATAACTGAAATTTTTCTTATAAATATATATCAGGAAGGGAGCTAGAGCCTCTTAAAAATGGACCCCTGAATATGGTTTTCTTTAATTATTTCCGAAACGGTGTAAAATGGAGTTTTAAAATTTTAGGATTGTACTAACTATAATATTCTGAATTTAAAAATGGAATTAAACATAAAAAAATGTAGTCAGGTGTAAACATTTTAGGGGGTGAATTTAAAAATTAACTTTTTTTGGGCTGACTTTTTAAATTTTTTTTCTTCAAATTTTGAAAATTTCAAATTTTTTTTCGCAAAAAAGTGCCTTTTAGTTTGTTTTGCTAGGACGCAGCGTTTTTGATAAAAATGGATTTTAAAGTATACTGACTGCCAAAAACGGGTTTAAAATGAAGGTTATAACTTTTGATATTTCCCAAAAATTCCTTTTGACGTTACAAAACTTCATATTATTATAAAATAGTAGAAACACTTGTTCCAGAAAAAAGCTATGACAGATTTTCAAAATTTGATAAACCATAGCATTCAATTTACACCCGTTTTTGGCAGTCGGAATACATTTATAATCCGTTTTTTTTTTCAAAACCCTGCGTCCTAATGATACGAAATAAGAGGCACTTTTTTACGTATTCAAAATTTGAAAAGAAAATAAAAAAATAGCCCACAAAAAAGTTGACGTTAATTTTTTAGATTACTCCCAAAATTTTAAGCACCTGACCTGACTAAAATTTTCTCTTTCTTATTCCATTTCTCAATTCTAAATATTAAACTTAGCTTATTTAGGGAAATTCCAAAGTTTTAAAACTCTATTTTACACAATTTTGGAAATAATTAGAAAAAAAACATCTTTAGGGGCCCACCTCTAAGACGTACTAGCTCCCGTAGGGGGCGTTTCCCGATATATGTTTATAGAAAAAATTTGAGGTATTTTTGACCAATAACTACAGGGCTAATGCTTTGTCCACTAATTTTGGGGCACTCCATATAGGTATACGGTATATACTGTATAAGTGGATATGGTCAAAGGTGACCATTTATCTTTTAATATACTAATCTGACACGGTTGTACCAGAAGCAGATATCCAGTTGTTTTAATGGATACGCGATGTTTTTTTACCTTGTAGATATTACGAAAAATGTGAAAACTGATAGCTGTTGATTGCTTGGAAATGGCTCAAAATAAGTTATCTACATAATTACTTATTATGTATGTAGATAACAGTATAACATTTCTTCTAGAATCTTAAAAAGAAACAGCCCATTTTAAAATAAACAAGCGTTATACCCTAACTTGCACGATTTTTCAATTCTTTGGTTATTGAACCCCGGTGGCATAAATTGTCAATAACATACATAAAAATTTGATTTTTTCAGAAAAATAAGTTTTGAAAATTCAACAAATAACAATATTTTTCGAGACCGAGACCGAGAGTCTCGTTACCTTGGTCTCGGTCTAGGTCTCGATCGGTAAGTCTCGGTCTCGATTCTAATTCCCAGGTCTCGGTCTCGGTCTCGTTTTCGAGAACAAGACCGAGACAAGACCGAGACCATAGTCTCGCGAACCCCGAACTCCAACGATATTTGTATACAACAGTTTTTGCATACAAAAATTTTATGATTTGAAATCTCTCTTCCAGAGAATATTACATTTTAGTCAATACTAAACGCCAGACTTTGACTGAATAATGACCTTTTGCGTTTTATCATTTCAGGTATTTATTGTTACCTACCTTTTTCTATTTACTAATTTAAATGTCAAAATTCTCATATGAATTAAATTGATTCGGTTGTTGTTACTAAAAATGAGTATCAAATAGTTTTTATTCAAACGTATCGCAAAAAATGACACGCTTTCGAAAACGAACCAATAAATAAGGTGTCTCGTTAAGAAAATGTTAATTATCTGTCTTATCTCCTTTGTTTGAAATGAAATCAATTTTCTTAAGTATTCTTTCAAATTCTATGGGAAAAAGTACACAAGATGGCTGTTTCACTATTTCACACGAGGAAAGCCACAAATATGGCCCTGCTCAATCCTTCTTGGATGACCCTCTATATGTAATTTACTTTTCTACAATATATAACAAGACGACATCGACATTTATTTAAAATACGAGGGTCGCTCCTAATGTGTACAGCCATTGTTAGCGGACCCTAAACGGTGGTGCTAAAACTATACAGGGTGTTCGGAAATTGGGTTCCGAAACTCATAGGGGAAAATCTACATACTAAATTAAGGTGGGTTTGTCATATAAGAGAAGTTTGAAATCTCGATATTTTCCTAGTTATAGGTTGCCAAAGATTATTTTTTTAATTTAAATTTTTTACATATTGAGGTTAATCCCTAACGAAATAAGCTGATATTTGGATATGGTTCTGATATAGTAAAGGTCACCGTTTGGCAATAAAAATATTCAGTATTCTGTTAATAGAGGACACTTTACCCACAACATTTTTTTCATTTTCCCTGTATCTTGTTTATTTAGACTAATAGTGCGAAATGAAATATGTTAACTTAAAGGCAACTCAAAACACTCAAAAATTGGTACTCTTGTTCAGAGTCGCCAATTGTCACCGTTTAGCCACAAATAGATTTTTTTTTACTCCCGACACGAATATTTCACATATCTTAAACAAAGGTAATTTAAATAGCCGTAGGTACTTAATGAATTAAATTTGAAAAAGTGAAAAAAAATCAAGGCAATGTTTAATTTAGTTTTTCTGTTACTAGTTAAATAAAACGTGCCATGATTTTTTTTCACTTTTTTCAAATTTAATTCATTAAGTACCTACGGCTATTTAAATCACCTTTGGTTGATATGTGAAATATTCGTGTCGGGAGTAAAAAAAAATCTATTTGTGGCTAAACGGTGACAATTAGCGACTCTGAACAAAAGCACCAACTTTTTAGTGTTTTGAGTTACCTTTAAGTTAACATATTTCATTTCGCACTATTAGTCTAAATAAACAAGATACAGGGAAAATAAAAAAAAATGTTGTGGGTAAAGTACCCTCTAGTAACAGAATACTGAATATTTTTATTGCCAAACGGTGACCTTTACTATATATATCAGAACCATATGCCAAATACCAGCTTATTTCGTTAGGGATTAACCTCATTATGTAAAAAATTAAAAATTAAAAAAATGATCTTTGACAACCTATAACTCGGAAAATATCGAGATTTCAAACTTTTGTTATATGACAAACCCACCTTAATTTAGCATGTAGATTTTCCCCTATGAGTTTCTGAACCCAATTTCCGAACACCATGTATATGACATAAGAACGTACATTTTAGGAAGTGTTCAAATATTTCATTACAACATGGGCTTCTATTTAAAACAAATCGCACATTTTTTTTCCAAGAAATATCCAAAAAATATATAATTATTACTTTATTTCCATGGGCGCCACGCCGACATGTTCACTAAAAATTTATTTTGAAGGGAAAATGAATTTCCAGTCCATGGAAAATCTGAAGACGCCTCTATTTGTATAGATCTGCTGTATTTCCGAACTGACAAAATCTTACAGGTTTATTAGAAATCTTGGCCACGGATATTCCAAGAAAAAATAATATTGGCGGCTGAGAAAGATAGTTAGAAATACCGACAGCACAGATTTACAGCCAGAAAAGACTTAATAAAAATGTATAAAACCAGGTGGGGGTGAATGGAGTCATGCATGCAAGAAAGTTTAAAGCTATGTAAGCCAGGAATGCCAGAATATTAGCCTTCTTTCGAGCCCATTTTCACTCTCCACTTTGCCTTGCAAGATAAATTCTATTGGTGCATATCGCCTAAATTGTGCATGTGGAGGCCGAAGTACCTTAGTTTTATTTTTTTTTTACAGTAGCAAGATTCTTTTAATGTATAATTTTATCATGTGTTTTGAGACTGTCGAGATCCCCTTCAATTAACTTTGAAAAAATTATTCCAACGCGGGGAAAATAAAATGTGATGTCATTAACAATCCTCAAAATGCAAAAAAGCATTAACCACTTTTGCTGCTTATACATTTAAATTAGAATTAACATATACCGAAAAACTTCCCGGCTTTTAATATTAATATTATAATATTTAAAATAGTGAATAATAACCACAAAAGTTGATATGATAGATATACATCTAACTATTTATACTTATATTTAATTATCACTTTAAATAAAATATTGTGTATGGTGCAAGCGGAGCGACGATTTGATTTTTTATATGCTCTGAAATCTGTAAGTATCAAAGCCACTAATAGGAATAGTTTTCAATGCCATTTCGGTAAATATTACATTTGCAATCTGCAAATAAATGAAAATATACAGTGTCGATTATAAGAAAGAAGTACCTAATTCTTCATAAAAAGAGCATTTATTAGAAATGTTATTTTTTTATTAGGGTACTTGATATTCACCAGCAAGAAAAAAATATTTCTAAGCTAAAATAAATTTAAAATAGACATACCATCTAATTTTTCGTTTTTAGAGCATTTCAGTATTATCAAAGTTTAGATATAGTCCATTCAAGGCTATTGCGCTGTTACGTCAGAATTTCTGACGTCAAAAGAAAAGATCCGTACTTCTTAGATAGACTCGTACGTTATTTTTTACACTAGCCAAAAGATGTCTCTGTACCTGTTTTCTATTCAAGAGCACGTTCCGTTTTTGTCAATTTTACATACTTTATTACTTATGTCAGCTTCGGAGTGGATTAATTCAATGCACAATTTCGACACGAAAATATAATGCCACCAGGAATAACATCTACATACATACAACAGCTTAGTAATCGTGCGCCGATATCCTTTGATTGGGGAAAGTCAAAAACCAACTTTTTCAAATTTTAGAAGAGTGCTATGACAATATTGTTTTAAGCGTCTGGGCATGTGAATTATACTTATGACAGTTTGTTTAATTTAAAGTAATAATATGCTTTTTATCGTCTAAAATCCGTTTAAAAACGATTTTAAATGGCAAAATTGTATAAAAATCCGAAAATTCGGATCTTTTTTAGGCCAATAGCAATGGCTTCGGACAAATTTGTCGTGGATTTTAAAGCGAAAATTCATTTTAAATTCAACCGTCCATTAAAAATAAGCTGTGCTATGGATCGAAATACACTGCGAATATAATAATTAAAAAATAATACATTTGACGGTTATATATGCATATAAATATGCTTTTGTATCATCTAAAATCCATTTAAAACGATTTTAAATGGCAAAATTTTATAAAATACCGCCCTAGCGGCTAGAATTGGTTTGCGCATTTCCGTCTTATTTGCCGAGATTTGTCCTCATATCGCCGCGTAAGATGTTTACACATCAAAAATAATTTTTTTCTAGAGATATCATTTTTTAGTATTATCAAATAAATAAAATATATATTACTTACATTGTGCACAGCTTTCCAGGGTAAAAGTGGCTTACCAGCATCTTTTTCACGTGTGAAATAATGCACTAATTTTAAAATTAAAGCTTGGTCTTTCTCACTGAACCGGTGGGGCATCTCAAAATAATTTTTATTAGCAATTATTAGCGTAAAACACAAACCAACTACCAACAAACCAATAAATGAATGAAATCTGTTATGTTATTTTCGTTTGATATTTTGACATTGACGCAAATCGATGTCAAATATTCCAATTTGACGGACCAATTTAGTACATACGTTCATTGCATAAAGAAAGATGGAATGATATGACGTAACAGCGCAATAGACTTGAACGGACTTTACTTTATTTTATTCATTAGTGGTTTCGAACCGTTAAATTAGAATACTAAATCAACAGAATTCAGTGCTGTGAATAAAAATGAACCACGCTCAGAAATAACTCAACGTTAAATGAATAGACGTAGTACAATGCTTGGTTTTACTCATTCTTTAATACTAGTCCAAAGCATAAGACCTCAGTGTCGCGAGGATGGTAATTTTTCAGTTTAGCAACCATTGGAATTTTGTAAAAATACTTTTTGATTCTTTAATTAGACACTTTTAGAAGACGTATTTGACCATTAAAATATTGGGCAATTGTTTGGTTTTCCCACAAAAAAGACCCAAAGTTCGACTTTTGAGGGGCTGAAATGTACAAATCATGACATTTTTGGCATCTGACGCAGGAGGATTGTTGCAATGTTGCCAGAGGTTGCACCTTTTCTTACGAGGTAAAGAAACGCTAACTCAAATTCACGTATGCGTAACCAACAAGGCCTAACGTAAATTAACCGAAGCTAACCTAAATTAATGTAAAAATAATTATTTATTTATTCATATATTTGTTGTAACTTTAGATAATTATTGGATATCATAGAAAATCGCGATTTTTTATATTTCTATGCATAAAAAAAGTAAATTTGAAAGGAAATAGATCGGTGGAATCAAGATTTTCTGCATATTTTTATAATTTTGGTTAATTGGTTGGATCATCTTTCGCTTAGCTGAAATACATAACTAATTTCAGAAACTTCCTCAAATATAAAATCATAAAAAAATTCTGCGGAAATGCATCATTTTCATTTTTTCAACTCTAGGTTAACTGAAATTAGTTACATGAAAACTTGTTTCTGTTTTACATTCTAAATACTTTTCTAAACATAATACCCTAAAAAAAAACTTGATTTTAATTTTTTTCTTGAAAATATTGAAAAAAGAAGCTTTTCTAAATAGAAATTCAAGGAAAATTGTCTGCCATTGAAAATGTTTTTAAGATTTACTATGAACTACAATACGAGCTACCTACGACCATTAAATATAAACAATGCTACTACCTAGTCCTAGTGACATACTTACGACCTGTTTCAAACTACCTCACGCTACTTACGAGCCACTCCGAGCTACCTACGACCTACTCCAAGCTAGTCCGCGCTACCTGTGACCTAGTTCAAGCTACTCCGAGCTACCTACAATCTACTTGGAGCTAATTACGAATTGCTCCGATCCACTCCGCGCAACATACGACCTACTGCAAGATACTCCGCGCTACCTACGACCTAGTCCAAGACTCCGACCTACCTAAAATCTACTCCAAACTACCCTGAGATTTCTTACGACCCTAGTTAGTTTCGTCTCGTTTTAGCAACTACGCAGTTGCTTCATGCATGCCTCAGCCATATCATTCTCATTAAGCCTTTTTCACGCAAGCCTAGGCGACATCATTTCGGTTAGCTGGGGTTAACTTTAATTACTTTCGGTTAGTTTCGTCTCGTTTTAGCAACTACGCAGTTGCTTCGTGCATGCCTCAGCCATATCATTTTCATTAAGCCTTTTTCACGCAAGCTTAGGCGACATCATTTCGGTTAGCTTGGGTTAGATTGGGTTAACTTTAGTTACTTTTGGTTAGTTTCGTCTCGTTTAAGTCATTAAGCACCTTCGTGAAGAAAGGCTTGCGCGAAGCACAAGCCTTTCTTCATGCAAGCCTCGGCGAAACAATTTCGATTAGCTTGGCTTAGTGGTTAGTTTGGATTAGCTTTAGTTAGTTTGGGTTAGCCTTGGTTAGTTTGGGTTAGTTTCGTCTCGTTTAAGCTACTACTATGCACTAACCCAAACTAACCCTAGATTAAAGAATTTCGATTAGCTTGGGTTAGCTTTGATTAGTTTGAGATTTCTTTGGTTAGTTTGGGTTAGCTTTAGGTACTTTGGGTTAGCTTTGGTTAGTTTCGGTTAGCTTTGGTTAGTTTCGTCTCATTTAAACCCCTACGCACTTGCGTGAAGAGAGGATTGCGCGAAGTTAGTTTAGGTTAACTTTGGTTAGTTTCGTCTGGTTTAAGCCACTACGCAGTTGCTTGAAGAAAGGCTTGCGCGAAGCGCAAGCCTTTCTTCACGCAAGCCTAGGCGAAACAATTTCGGTTAGCTTGGGTTTGTTTTGGTTAGTTTGGGTT
>JAEQML010069300.1:0-17587 GCA_016904865.1 Pissodes strobi | reverse complement strand
AATTATTTTGATACTGTAGATTTTGAGTTTGGTTTTCCCTCTTATAATTTAAAGTCAGTATCTTTGGGCAATAATGGATGATTTTTTCGATACAGTAAAAGTGTTGCGTGTAAGTAGGTAAACGCAATACAAGAATATATAAGATAATTACCATAAAATTAGCAAGAAATTCGCTAACCGAAATAATATCCGATATGGTAATGTAGAAAATAAGAATTTCTAAACCAAATTATGGCAAGAAATAGTAATAAGTATGATACAAGATAATAGATGACCTAAAGTCACGGTAAATTCAGTAAACCAAATAAGGCAAATAATTATGTGACTTGCGATAAGGGCGTAGCATTTAGGTAAATGTACGGTAACCCAAACAGATGAAGTCAAATATTTCCGATCATATTAACTTGGCATTTGATAACCGAGATAATATGAGGCAAGATAGTATCAATTAACGATAATAAATGATAATAGAGACTATAAAAGATAATTTTCTACTAAAAGTCAAATAACGGTACGTCCGACAAAATTATGTTAGGTAATTATACCTACCTGTATGTTGCAGATCCTACGGACCTGGAATTCACTGGAGGTTGGTGGCTAGTCCTTAACTCCCACGAATACTTAGCAGTCTCCAATTAGGGCTTTGGCGCTTCCTGCGAAGCTATGTTTCAATTTCAATCTATCTTAATTTTCGATTATTATCGAGCATTATTAAAAATAGCAACTTATTGGAAAGTACAAACTATTCAGGTGTATAATCATTTAAAAACCATTCTATGGACATTGTATTTAAGAACACTTCAATGAATCCTTTGAAATTGTTAAACGACTGAATCTATGACACGAGCAAACTGTTGCGATAATAGTATATTATTTTATATGGAGGAAAAGTAATACTTTTCATGGCGCGCTCGTGTTTAACAGCCGAACGGAGTGAGGCTGGTAATAGAGAGCAAGCCATGAAAAGTAACTTTTCCTCCAAATAAAATATGCTGTTTTTTCTTCAAATGTCGACAAATTAATGCAAAAAGTCTCTTTTTAATAGTAATAATAATTATTATTAAAGATAAGTGGGTTCGCAAGGCGGCTTAGACCGGTGCGGTGTCGGTGAATAGGCTCAGGTTGTTGCTATAGTAATGTAACATAAAGCTGTCAGTGGACACTGTCAACAATAATTATATTTTTAAAATTGCGTGTTCGATTGCGTTTTAATTCCGTATTGATAAGCAGTTATTGGGTAAGTTCGATTAAATAATAACCAATTTGTTCCTAAATTAGTGATTTTTAGAAATGCAGTCACACATTGAGTGGTAAATACAAATTTTAGTTTAATAACTCTTGAGTTGTTGACGCTTATTTTGATGTTTGTTTGTATTGTATCTATGTTGCTATGATAAAGGTGCGTACAGACATGACGAGACGCGCGCGCGACACGCACGCGACGCGCCGACCGCGCGCCTGCTACGCGAACGCGACACGCACGGTTTTCTCGCGCGCCTGCTGTGAGCCATGTAGACAGACGCGCGCGCCACGCGACTAAGTTCTATTGCACTTCTTTACTGATTCTCGCGCGATTGCTACGCTCCTACTACTACCCGTCCACACTGCGCCTCGCTATTTCTTTGATCTGCCGTCGAAAAACCGACAGCAGACGGGTAGCGACGCGCCTCGGAAAGGCGGCGCTAGCGCCGCGCGCGCGCCCCGTCCACACTTAGGAATTTGGACTGTCGCGTGCGTGTCGCGCGCGCGTCGCGTCAGGTCTGTACGCACCATAACACTTTTACCTCCGCCGCGCCGGCGGAAAAGTGAAAAGTAAAGCTCCGGCGGAGGAAAAACGAAACTTCACTGCCGCCTACACAGTCGAGTAATGACGGATTTACTGACGTTTGAAGAAAAACGTTATTTTCTTTGTCATGTCAGTGATATCTGAAACATCTAAAGGTGGCTTCCCACGCCCTGTTTTAGCGCAGGCCGGACTCGCGCGGCGGACAACCACAGGTAAAGCACGGATCAAGCTTGGCCGCGCGTGAGGTCGTCCCACGGCCTGCATGAGCCTGTTCTTCATGAGTTTGATTGAAGCCAGGGTTCAATTTGAAAATAATAAAAATATATCGCGTGAAGGAAAAAGAGTGGCTCATATTTATTCAACAAGAAAAAAAAAGTCCAAAAGGCGCTCGTGGATGTCACCATTTAATAAAGGTCGATTAAGGTAAAGTTTTAATTACTAGATTTTGAGGAAAGTATGAGTAATAGAAGTTGCCCGTAACTACTTTTACAAATTTAAACGTATACATACCAGCAGAGAAATAAGTCTAAACTTAAGAACGAGATACGCTAGATGCTATGTGTGGTCCGTACTATTTTATGGTATGGGAACGTGGACACTAAAGTCAATGACGATAAATGAGATAGAAGCGTTTGAAATGTGGACTTATCGCCGAATGCTAAAGGTCCCATGGGTTGATAGGGTTACGAATGAGGAGATCTTGAGAAGAATGGGGAAAGACAGATAAATTTTCTGGCATATAAAAAAGCGAAAAACGGCTTATTTTAGACATCTAATCAGAAATCCAAAATACCGACTTCTCCAAATTGATCCTCGAAGGTAAAATAGAGGGCAAGCGTGGAGTGGGAAGGAAACAAATGTCCTGGCTTAGAAATTTGATAGAATGGACGGGTCTCAGGACTATTGGAGACCTTATACATACTGCAGTGGACAGGGGAGCGTACGGAAATGTGATCGCCAACATCCAATAGTAGTGGATAGGCAGTGTAAGAAGAAGAAGAATGGGTATTAGATACAACCTCACACCACAAGGGTGCAAATAAAACTGTTGGAGGCAGCTAAATATTTAGCAGCACACTTGCTGTGAATCACAGATAACAAGAGATGCCGACAGGTCGCGACAGGTTGGGGCCAGGCCGCGCCTTTGAAGTTACCGACTTGCGGCGGATCGGGCGCGCCATCTCGGATCTTTCCGGGCGACCTCGGACGGCACCCTTCCCACGGCGTGTTGGCCCGAGCTCGCGCGGCCCGGCCTGCGATATCACGAGCCGTGGGATGCCACCTTAAGAAATGTTCTGAAGTGTGTGTCTATACACAATGTGTGTTTGGTAGCTTTACTATATTTATATCTTTGACACTCATCGCACTTTTTGACAAACTGATCTACATCTCGCTTCAAACCTGACCAAAAATAAAACTTCTTAATATTGTTGTACATACGGTTAGTACCCGCATGTCCTCCTGTATAAAGGTTGTGAAAATCGTTTAGTATCAATTGTCTCGTTTCTTTGTCTTCAATACGTTTTATGTCCTTAATAATGCATATTTTAATACCGTTTTCTAATATTTCGTTTTTATATCGCGATATATCTTTAATAAATTGACTAGTCTGTATATTTTTTATTATACATATTTCTGCAATTTTATACCTTGTGCACACATTTCCAAGATTCCTCAACGATGTACCTAGGTCAAACGTCGATCGGTAATCTCGACAAAAATAAATTACTTGCAGTTTTTCGTCGTATATAAAATTTGCATAATTCATATTTTTACCATGGTTTATTTTATTTTTATATTTAATAAATGCATCTTTTCCTATCGGCCGTAATTCTATACTATTATCAGGTCGTTTTAATATTTCTACAATTCCAGGGTGATCAAGCCTTTCATCCGTAGAATTTATTAAATCTTCCTGTTCTTTGATTTGTTGATTTTTTTCCTGTGCTCGCGTAATCACATTCACACTATTAATCATTCCCTCACTCATTTCTTTCAGTTCGTTCACATCGATTTTTATACGCGACAAAGCGTCAGCTGTAACATTATGTGTACCTTTTATGTAATTTACCGTAAAATCATATTCCTCTAAAACTAATCTAAATTTAGTTAATCTACTTGATGGGTTTGTCATGCTAAATAAATATACGAGTGGACGATGATCCGTAAGTATTTCAAATTTTCTGCCATACAGATACGGTCTAAAATGTTTTACACTCCAAACAACGGCTAGCAATTCTTTTTCGATGGTACAGTAATTCCTTTCGGCCTTATTTAAAACACGAGAAGCGTACGCTACTGGCTTGTCATTACCATTACATAGAACCGAACCAATAGCATAACCACTAGCATCTGTTTTAAGAATGAATGTATTATTTTCTGAAAAATTTGGATATTGTAATACAGGTGGATTTATAAGTGCCTTTTTTAAAATATCAAATGCTGTTTGACACTTGCCTGTCCAATTAAAGTTTATTCCTTTCCGCGATAATTCATTAAGAGGTTGAGCTATTTGTGCAAAATTACTTATAAATTTTCGATAATAATTTGCAAATGCAACGAACCGTTTAGCTTCATCAGCGTTTCTAGGTATTGGATATTTAGCTATCACTCTGGATTTTTCGGGATCTGGAGAAATTCCATCTGAAGAAATCACATGGCCTAAATATAAAATTTGTTTTTTAAGAAAATCACATTTATTAGGGTTTAATTTCAAATTTACTTCTCTAAGTCTTTGTAAAACTTTAACAAGATTTTTATTATGTTGTTGTAATGAGTTCCCGAATATTATTAGGTCGTCCAAATAAATAAAACATGACTCATAATTTAACCCAGAAAATGCAACAGTCATGAGTCTAGAAAATGCAGTTGGACTAATTTTTAAACCCATAGGTAACCTTCTCATTTGAAACTGACCCTCATTAGTAGTAAATGCTGTGTAAGGCCTACTATCTTTATGTAACTCGACTTGGTAGTATCCTTGAGATAAATCGAGATGAGAAAAGTACAATGCTCCTGATAGTGAGTCTAATATTTCAGAGATGCAAGGTAGAGGCATTTTTTCATCCTTTAATTGACGGTTTACGAGTCTGTAGTCAATAACGACTCTCCATTTCCTTTCGCCATTAGAAGCTTTTTTAGGTACGATTAAAAGGGGTGAAGACCATTCGCACTTAGCCTCTTCAATAATACCCTCGTCAAGCATTTTATGAACCTGCCTATGTATCTCTGACTTTTGAGCCTGGGGAAGCCTATAAGGTTTTACATAAACTGGAACCGCGTTTTCTTTGAGCTGTAGTCTCTGTTGGTAAAGATTAGTAACCGTAAGAGAATCGCCCTCTAAGTGAAAGACGTCTGCATATTTTGCGCATAGTTTTTCGATTGAAAGTTTTTCTTCGTTGTTTAGCGACGACGTGTCTATTAGATCTAAGACTTTATCTACGCGTTCTACAGATAAATTATCGTTTTTGTTAAAGTTATAGATTTGATAATTCTCAATAGGTTCTAATCTAGGTGTGAAATTTTTAACCTTAATTTCGCGGTCATTTACATTCAGAAATCTCACGGCAATTCTTCCATTCTCCGGTCTCGCTATAACACCTGCAACGAACACACCCTCACACAACTCCTCAGAAGAAATAACACAGTCACTGGTACGATCGGCTAAGCAGTATTTTACTCTTTCGCTTCTAGGTGGTATTGAAATATAATCATCGAAATTCGACATCATAGGTACCGATACCTTGTTATCGTTAACCCAAAAAGAAAATATTGATGTCTCGTAATTTATGCTTGCTCCGTATTTCGAAAAAAAATCTGAACCTAGTACACCCTGTATACCTGAATTAAATTTATTAAGTACTAAAAATTCGTGTTCAATTTCAATATTATTTAGCGAAAATCGAACATTTGTTGCGCCTAGGGAAAATGTAGAACCGCTTATACCCATTATTTTTACCTTTTTTGATGTATCAACATATTCACCTTTTCTTAAGTAATCTGAAAAAAATACACTAATACTAGCTCCGGTGTCTATTAAAAATAGCATATCTTGCATTTCGTAATGCACCTGAATAAAATTCATACCATTTAAGCTTAAAACTACATGTTCTTCTAAATTTTTACACTTATTGTTAGGAACGAAAAAACCGCCTATTCTGCTCTATTCCGCTTATTCCCGGGTTTAAATTTGAATTTTCTGCGTACGGAATTTCGTTTGACATAAGGTTTGGATTGTTATAATTTGATCCACTTACGTCTGTAAAATAAGATCTCTGTTGACCCATATTACGATTTTGCTGATGGCCACGAAAATACGAACGACTTCCACGGGAGCCCCGACCTAGTCTACGGAAATTATTGTTATTAAAATTTCTCGGATTTATACTGCCCGACCTAGTATTATTATTAAAAGGTCTACCTCGATTGTTATTAAATCTATTTGAGAAACCTCTTCCACGACCACCGTAATTGTTAAATCTATTCGAATTATTATTATTCTGTCTCATATGAAATACAGACATACTAGAATTTGAGAACTTAAGTTTTTCTTCATCTTTTGCGCCTACTATAGCGTCTTTTAGTGTGGAATAGTCCCTAGCTTTTACTATTGTTCGCAGTTCAGTATTTTTTAGTCCATTGGAAAAGGCATTAATTGCAAGTTTTTCGTTGACATTTCTAAGAATTGTAATGTTTCTATCATTGCCATTTGCTTGAGCTATAGTTAAATTGAGAAATAATTCTTCTATCTGTTTTGCGTAGTCGTCAATTGTCTTCCCGTCTTGTCTAATATTATGTAATTCAGTTGCTAACGCAGCTGCAGATTTTTTTGTAAGTAAATGTGTTTTTATATCAGCTAGTAAGTCATCAATTGTATTGTAAGTATTTTCTAGCCGTAGTTTTGCACTACGTGATAATCTAGTTTTCAGAACGTAATTTATTAAATGTTTTTTTCCATCGTCATTCAGCAGTTCGCTATAAAGTTGAATAGAGTCAATTAGATGATTAGTTGTATCCTCATTACCATCAATACACGGCAACAAGGATGCGGCTGTTCTCAAGTCAAATTTTTCAGTCATATTTCAACTTTTATCACCTTGTACAATGTCTAATACCTCTTCACTTTCCTTACCTTCTACTATAACGCTTAACCTCTCTAATAGTATATGTCTACAATTATAAAGAATTTTCCCGATTTCTTTGATATATTTAGAAGCTGCTTGCTGCTCCGCTGAATCTCTTTCAATTTTACCAAATTCTAATTTTAAAGTACTGAACTTATCTTCTAATATACCGATCTCTAACAACAATTTATGTACTCTTTCTAAATTTACCCTTCTCTCGGTAGGTTCTTTAACAATGTTACTACAAAACTTATGCACGGATGCGTATAGTTCTTTAAAATCACTTAATCCTACACTACTCATTTACCTTAATATTATATAATCCGCTATCCGCTACAGAAGTTTTGCCTCGGGAGTGGTCCTAGAAGCTGACGTGTCCAACGTTGCGAACTAGCGGCATTGCGCCCACAACTAGCCCGTTCCATCGATGCCAGCCCCGGTTTGGGTACCACTGGTTGAAGTTCCCTGATGGGATCGATTTTGGAATCGACCCATATATATCGTCAGGATGAGTTTTTCTTATACAAGTTCTTGACTTCTTCTTATTTCACGCCTTATTTTTCTTTCTAGTTTCTTTTTTGTCCGCAGGCAACAGTAAATCACCCAAACAGTAACAATTATGCCACCTACCATTAATGCAAGCACTTCATGGAGGGAGACGCCCCTGCTGGATTCTTGAGTTGTCGTTTGTCCACCACTGTTTCCAGCTTGTGCAATTATAACTTCTTCTTTTGACTGAGTTTTCCCCATTTTCTTGACACAATCACAATAACTTCATCATTACTTTACTTTACCATTGTTTGAATTCAAACAACGACTTTACAAACATCTTAAGGACACACGAACGCCGCTGGCAGGATCGCCATGTAATCAGCTTGGTTCTCATAGGTTGAGGAGAATTAAGAACATCACGAAAGCTTCGATAAAACTATATTTGTTATAATTTAATATTCGTATATGCTGGCCAAAATGCACAGTATGCAATCTTATATTAATTAAACAATAACCTGATTACCTAATGTAATAATAATCGTCAAAAGCTGTGCTGGGCAATTGCAATATATTGTGTATTGCTTAACAAATTAAACATAGTTTACAGGATATGAAGTCAATACCCTTCTGACCTTATATGCCCAGTACACTCTGTCCACCGAACGCACGGAGTAACAAAAAAGAGACAAGGCGGTACGTAGACGGTACGTTTTACACCGCACTAATACTTGCAAATCCAACGATGTGCTATCGCCAGTGGCGTGTAGGTAGAAAATTAATTTAAGTACCCATAACCATTGGAATTGTTTTTAAATAATTATGACTTTTTCATTATGTTTTTTATGTAATCAAATATAGATGCTGTAATGATGTAATAAAATATAGATGATGATTATCATGTAATAACCAAACCTTTATTTTATTATGGATAATAATAACACCTAATAATAATCATCTACCTGCATTTATATTATTAGTTATATGTATTTATGACTATTTACAACATTACTGCCCTACTTGACCCTGCGTCATTAACCACTAAGTATATATAGATACAAATTACAATTTTATTATTATTTAATCACTATCAGTATATTCTGATGATTCCGAATCGTTCCCTAAGTTAATAATTAGTGGTTCAACCACTTTTTCCATTAATTGGTCAGTTGTCCACATTTTTTTCATGTCCAATTGCCTTATTCCAATTTTCAGGAGTTACATGTTGCACTGCGACGCGACGTACCAAAACGCCTTTGCGTCTGAAATCCTGAAAGTCGTATTTCTTCTGGCCACTTCATTTTTAATTTGCGCCCAGATTAACTCGATTGAGTTAAACTCGCAATGGTAAGGTGGCAGGCGTAAAATAATGCGATTGCTAGCTTTAGCCAATTCATCAATGACATATTTGTCAGCACTTTTACTTTCCTTGACAAGATTTAATAGTTCTGCTTTGACCATATCATTCTCAAAGGGAATATTATGCCTTCTTAGCCATTCCTGTATTTCCCCTTTTCTGGTTCCACTGTTTGGTGCTTTATCAATCCGCCTACTGTGATATGAAGCATTATCCATGACAATGCAGCGTTCTCTTCTAGATGGCTTAAAATATCTTTAAACCATTGTTCAAATAAATCGGCGTTTATGTCGGCGTGGTAGTCTCCTGTCTGTTTTCATTCAAAAACTAATAGTCCGCCTTCCACGAAGCCATCATCAGAGCCAGTATGTAGGATAATTAATCGTTTTCCTTTGCCTGAAGGGTTTTTTTAATCCTATGGAAAGACCTTCCAAAAAGGCTTGCCGAGGATGCTCAATTGATGTATCCGCCCATATTTTGCCAACAGTATGTCCTGCATTGAGCCAAGTCTCGTCTAGGTAATAGATTTTTCTGCCGTCTTGTCTATACTGTCGGATCTCGCGTAAGTATTTACGCCTCCAACTTATAATTTCGTCCTTTTCCTTCAAGATACTATTTCTCTGCATCTTTAAAAATCGAAAATTAAGCTCCTTTATTAATTCAGACAACGTAGATCTCTTGAAGTCTGGCAAGTCGTTGTCGTCATTTATTGATGACAAAATTTTATCCAATGTCGGAGGTTCATTTCGGAAGAAAAATTCGTGGATTTTTCGACGTATTAATGCCTTAGTTCCTTGTGAAACGTTGTCCAAAACTCCTCTGGCTCTGTGGATACCTTTAGGAGAAGAAGTACCATTGCCTGTTTTGTATTCTCTACTATGTTGGGGTTTGGAACCTTCGGCAACATGCACTAAAACAGAGCTTTATCCACAATACCGAAACAGAATTTTTGCACTCGACGCGCGTTTCGCTAACCATGTTAGCATCATCAGGAGATGATTAAGACTGAGGATTGTTAAATAAATTAACAGCATATGTACCACCAGCACTGCTTCTATGGCCTTCCGATTTTTTAAGGGATAGAAGCATCCGAGTTGGTATTGATGGACATCTCTCGGAGGAAATTAAAATCAATGCCGGAGTTCCTTAAGGGTGTATATTATCTCCCAGACTGTTTCTGCTCTGTATCAACGATCTCTTAGACATGAGAAACAATTTTATTACAGCTCTGCAGACAACACTCTTATATCCTCATTGATGTCGCGGACTCCAATGACCGCTGCTCTTTCCCAACGCGAGCGAGAAAATCAGGTTGCTGGCATCAATTAGGTTATGAACGCCGTCGTGGAATGGGGTGAGAAAATCAATGTCCAGTTTAACACAGAAAAAACTCAAGCAGCTGTCTTCTCAAAAAAAAGCGGACACCGCAGACACTGACATGTCAATGGCTGGGCAAAAACTGACTCTGGCATCATCCATAAGCTTGCTGGGCATCAACGTAGAAAACACCATGTCTTGAAGTAATCACGTCACCAAAATCGCCAAGGCAGCAGCACAAAAGCTAGGAGTACTCTATAGAGCAAAAAACGGGTATACACCTCATCAGCTCCTTACTGCTCTATGAGGCCCAGATAAGGCCATCTCTGGAATATTGTTCCCATTTGTGGAGCTTGGCACCCTAACACTTGCTCAAGATATTTGACTCCATACAGAGGAGAGCATTGAACATCGAAGAAAAATTGCTGACCTATCTCTTTACTGTAGATACTACAACGGAAGGTGTTGGAACGAGCTGGCACTTACGATTCCGCCCAGAGTTGAGCCAAACACCCGTCAGACACAAGATGCTCATAAACATACGATTCAGCTGCGAACACCTAGGACGCCGCTGCTACGGGACTCCTTTATCTGGAGGTCTGCCTCGCTCTGAAATGGACTTCCCGTCTTTCCCGAAAACTATACAATATCCAACGTCCACTATCTTCTCCGCCGACGCACCGCTCATTGAATGGTATAGGATTTTCCTCTTGTATGTGTGCCGAACATAAAAAACGACTCCAGCCCTATTGACATGGAAAATGGAGTTTGAAATTAAAGCACACTTCTTATTATTTCGGTGTGATGGATCAGAATTTAAGGTGATACTCAACGCGTTTTCAGACTCTTTTGAAGAACTCGTGCATAAGACATCTTTGTGTGTCATATCGACTACAAGAAAACTTTAGGTCGTGTATAGTATACAAACCGGATTGATATTTTGGTGAGTGTAGGGGAGTAGAAAAGAAATATGTAGATGAATCAACTTTAGAACAAGATGAAAAAAAGTTTTACCTCACTGGCTAAAGAAACACGTTCTCAGGTATTATACTAATTTAGAGGAATTGTTAACGACTTTGACATGATTGTTAACTACATAATATTATGCATTTTGATGCATAAAGATTTTGGCAAGAGAGGAGCTGAAGCTATCTTAATCCAGATATTAAATATTCCAAAATAATTTTTACAAATCTCATTTACATTGTTTTTGATCATCATTAATATTTTAAGTAAATAATAAGATCAGATAAACCGTGTATGGATAGCTTACAAATGAGAGTTACCATCGCTTGCAGTCTTAGCAATCAAAATGGAGTGCACTAACTATTTACTGAGAGCTAGTTGCCGCTTTAAACCGGGATTATAGGGATTTAAGTTAAGGGTTCATTAACGTTGGTTACTCCTTTGCCCGTTTGGTTTCAACTTAATTCAGTTCAATAATTTAAGCGTTGTGCTGTTTTGGTAAGACATTTCTATTCAGTTAATGAATTTATAAAAGTCAGGTGTAATTATGCCAAATGCAGCAAGTGTTCAATACATGCCCTTTGCCTTGCCTTCGAATCGTTGACATTCCAAGTACTCACGCAAATGCAACAGTTTAAACTTTTTCAATTTTTGGACTACTATCTTCTTAGCGCTGTGCAATATACATACAACTATCCTTACTAGCGCAAATCGTAACGTCGATAAAACGAACTTTCAGTAGTAAACACACTCCCCGTATTCGTTTTCAAACTATAGAAATTTAAAAATAAAAATGTGTTTTTTCGTTTGTTGGACAAACAGTTCCGATACGAAATCATTACACAATTGAATCATTAAATTGTTATTGTTCGCGCGGTAATCCGTAGCTGAATAAAAACGTCTACTAAACATTTTATTAAAATGTTTAAACCGAAAACAATTAAATTCTATGTTGCATATGAGCAACATACAATTTTATCTTAACCATCTCTGGATCCCGCAAGTCTAAGAAAGTTAGGCATGATGTAGTCTCTGTCTCTAGTTGAAGATATAAACTCGCATATGAATGAGGCAGTTTATGATCTATTTAATAAAGACACAATGGATTGATGCATGTTATGTCTAGTATTAAGATCTTTATTATTAGGACATACTTGAACCAAAACATACATGATTAGCTGACGATACTATCCGCCGCGAAATAGTACGAGAAAAGTTGCCTAAGAAAAAGACTAAGCTGCTTAGGAGAAAAACAAGGTCCCTGACAGCTCTTTACTGAGATCATTAATTTACCTCTTCCAGGTCAAACCAATGCTCAGAATCATAAAATTTAAATCTTGTGTTTCGCTGTAGCATCAGATTAGCACACTAAAATCTTCTGACGTTGAAATGGGTATTTGGTGCTATTTAAGTATAAATTGTTTAAGAGAAGCTAGTTTTTCAGATTTATCTGAGTGTCCAATGGGGCTCGATAGATTTTCAGTAATGAGGTTTGCGGTACTGTCTTATAATAAGATTAGGTTTCGGTCTGAAACTGAGCGAGACAATTTAAATATACTAGGAAGAGAAGTGGACGAAATCAGTAAATACAAATTCCTAATGAGCTTCATGCCTGAGCAACTTTCTCTTGAAGGCGGCTCCATTAAGGGTTACCACTGACCCCCTATAAGTCATGTAAGATTTCGCAGGGGTTACCCTTGAAGTATGAAAATTATAAAAAG
This sequence comes from Pissodes strobi, assembly GCA_016904865.1. Taxonomy (NCBI): domain Eukaryota; kingdom Metazoa; phylum Arthropoda; class Insecta; order Coleoptera; family Curculionidae; genus Pissodes; species Pissodes strobi. The sequence continues at coordinate 4,828 of JAEQML010069300.1, read as the reverse complement.
TTACATTATGTAGCAGAATATTACGCTACTTTTATAAGAATGAAAAACAAAGAATATGTATCATTTGACTATCTAAATCTTGATTAGCGAGACTTCTTATATAGTAGTCGCTTTCTTGCTTCGGAACATAAACTACACTGCAGAATCGTATTATTAATTTTAGAGTAGTAGCACATTTGATTTTTGAGTGTACCTCCAAAAACCTTAGAGAACATAGAAAGCACAGAAATGAGACGAAAATAGGAGAGATAATCGCCATTTATGGCTCTCTTACTCATATTTATAGGGCTTGCCCGTGCAATCTTCATTAATGAAGCAAACAAAGGATTCACTGGCTATACGTTCCGTAAGTTAATTAAATAATTAATAAGTTAATTAATAATATATGTTTGCCAGATTATTTGGCAATTATGTATTCCAAGAAATAATAATGCGCTACAATGTTTAAAAATGCAAAAACGATGTTCAAGTTTCTTAAACCCAACTAGCATTTATGGTGGCAGATACGTAACTGCTACTATCAAAGCCACTTCAAAGTGGGCGGTGACCATCGGCGGCTACGTCGTATATTCGTAGCTGATAAGTAACTGCGACCAAAATGGGGAAAGATTTTGAGTAGCCGGGTAGTGTCTTGGGTAGTTTTTGCCACCAAAAGAGTTACTATGATGTGTTTCTATAAAGTAGCCTACTGGTGAATGCGACTTATCTGTTACGAAGCTGCCTAGTCGCGGGTTCGTGGCAGCCAAGTGTTTTCCACCGATATGTGGAACTTTCGTTAAACTTTATTCGCAGCGACCTCTTCATGCAATTTCACACTTCATAAAAATAAATGTCATGATGGAAAATAATTATGGAAGCCATTATTATTTTTTTGTTATTTATGCGATTTTAACTTCTTTTGTAGGTAAATTCCAAAACGCAATCGACTTTACTGAATAAAATAGTGGGTTTATATGACAAAATTTTCGAGCGCCTCTCAAAACATTTCAAATTATTATATTATTTGCAATAGAAACTCATGTAGTAATAATATAAAATAAAATAATTTGCTTGAAACTGGCGTAAAACTTTAAAATATTAGTCCACCGTCAAAAATAGCAAAATACCTAAAGGAAAAATCTTAAGTGTAGGTATATTTAGCTTGAAAACGCAAAATGTTTGAGGCATTTGGCCGTTTAATCCGAAAGATACTTTATGTTCCATATGCTTCCACAAAGTACCGGGAACGATAATATATTAGGCGAACCCAACCCGTTTGGAACTTAAAATGTTCGGATTGATAAAGTGACAATTATTGTAACTACCCAGAGGCGACTTTATAGAAACAATAACTTTATAGTGACCTAGGAAGGTAGCAGTAACTATTTTGCTACTTTCAATGCTACTATAAATTAGAAGTAACTAGGTGTCGTGGCCGCCACTACCCCGTAACTTAAATTGTTACTATAAAGTGACAAAAACTTAATGGAGGCATTATGGTAGCACTTGTTAGTGACCGCTACTTTAAAAAGTTACTATAAAGTTTTTGGTCTTTTATGGTGTCATATTCGAAGATTAGGGTAGTTCCAGCCACTTCTTTAATTTATATGTTTGCCACTTGCAATCGGGGTGTTTATTTTCCACTTTTATGGTAGGTAGGCACTAACCGGTCACTCTCGAAATATACTTGAAAGTGACTATATTATAGAGTAACATTTTAAGTGGCAGGGTGGGTCTAGGAACTATGCTTTAGTGACTTTTTAAAAACAACTGGGAACTATATTTGCTAGTTGGGAAGTAACTTATAAATATTCCAATAACTAATAATAATTAAATTTTTATATGTTTTCAAACTTATTATGGAATTATCAATCAAATTTCGCCAAACTCAAAAGAATGTTAGTAACTTCCAAGAGCATTGGCAACGTTACAGCTCATGAAATAACCACAACCATTACGATAACACCTTCCTTAGTTCCTCGTAATTAACGGAATCCGTTATTGTTAATAAAGTCAAGGTGTAACATTTTAGTACTGCGCATGCTCACAATAACGATAAGGATAATGACTTGCTGAAGAAAGGCGTTTAAAACATCTCTAATATTTTGCCAATTTGGGGCCCTATACAACACTAAGGACTGGTACACTTCATGCAACATAGCTATGTCATCGGAAAATCTCAGCATCGACCGCCATACCGTGGTGTTGCAGCCTTAGTTCTGGGTCGTAGAATAAATTCCAGATTAATGGTCTGATAGCGTATTGTATTTACCTCAGCGTTACAGAAGCCCAGTTGTTTGCAACACATGTTGATTTATATACTTTGGGTTAGTTTGTGGTTTAATACTTGATATGCAGCAATATTAAGTTTTAATATAAAAACTAAAAAGTGTAATCCAAACCATCTCAAATTAAAATAATCAATGCGTCTTGTGAATAACTGGGTTCCTCTAACGCTCATGCAAAAACAATATGTGATCCGATTACCGAACCCTGCGGAATACCTGCCGAAATGTTCGTGGCCACCCTTCCATCAAGGATCAATCTACTATCGAAATAGAATAACAATGCATTCTCCATACCCATAAACATTCATGTTATCTAGTCTGCCTAACATATGCACTCAGGGGGCTGAGTTGAATGCGTTTGGTACATCTAGTGCTACCAAGGCACATCATCTTTCGCCATTGCCTCTGAACTTAAGGTGTACAGCCATTTCGGTTTTCCATTTTATGGCATGCATGGTTGAGAGTTCCTTGGTGAAGTCAAATTGGCTGCGAGAAAGTCCTGCCTGTTCAGCTAATTTCGTTTCAAACCTAGATTTTATCAATTGTTCGTATAATTACGCCATTATGTCAATCAAGCACAATGGCCTGTATGCATTAATACTCATAGGACTGGGTTCGCTTGTTAATTCAACATACCGTTGTGTAGTCTCAGGATAAAACAAGATGCATCAATCGACAATTTTTTTACTTACCTCTGCGTGGATTCGATCCAACGTACTTATTATCGCTCTTCTTAGAAGCTCTAGCAACTCATAGAGCGGTCCACCGCGTTTCAGTTTGCCCATGTGGTTATCACAGATGACGTCAAGTCTTTCTTGTTTACTTCACATTTATGTAAGTCTAATCCAAATGAACCCAGTCAAGCACTAAAGTCAAGCACTAAAATAACCAGTGATTGCAGTTTTTTACGCAAACTCAAAATGTATATTGTATATGGTTATGTGTAAAATGTACACAACCTTGCGATCCTGTCATAGAATGAGTCTTAATAGATTTAATTCCCTATTATATGACGTATAATCACGAATCTTTAAACATCCGAATCTGAAAAGATTCATATGGGTAACTATTGGCACGGAATAAGAATACAGGGAAATCTGGTTTATAGATCAGAAACAATGAGAACCCACTCATAATTAAATAATTCGTTAATTAGAGGCAAATATATTTATAATTAAAAAAAATAATTAAGATTTAATGTTGTGACAAATTATGTTGTATTATGTTCCATTATAATGTTGTTGCGTAGTATCGTAGTTAACTCATACCAAATTCTTGTGTATATGTATACTAAAAACAAATTTAGAAAGCCACTTGAGCTCGACAACTGCACAGTGTATATTCATCGGCCTTGGAGAGCTGATTTAGAAAGCAATTTGACAAAAAAACCTTATTAAACTTAATTAATTAATAATAATAACCATTTTCGCCACAATTATTTACACATTTAATATTTTATTGCATCTCTAGAATAATAATAATTATCTCGTGTTGTAATATATTTTATTTTCTACAATCTATTTTGAATAAAATAAATATTTTCACCTTATTCTAAATGCCTTCTTGCCATTCAGCTATAAAAACTTCACTTTGGGAAATACGGCCTAAAATATTGAACGCCTGTCTGAACAAATATGCGCCACATATGGTTTGCATTTGGAATAAGCGATACGTTGCCAAGAATAATAAAAAAATAAGGCTACATAATTCAAGCCATACATATTTGAAAGAAAAATTATATCTCCTTCGTTTAAAGTGCCACATAAAAATTAACTTAAATCGCAGACCTACAAACGAGGTTCGCACTCCTTTCTTGCTGATTAATTAGATAAAAGCCCCATAAACCCTGAATGTGAAAATACCATTCGTCCGTTTTATTGTCAAACGCATAAAATTGCATCGTGTGAATGCTACATATTTTTACCCGGCAAGTTGCCGCCTCATATGCAAATTGTGCCAGGTGAACTGGTTAACCATATTTTTTTAAATTTAATGTGGCAATATTTCCGACATATTTGAATATCGTGCGATTCAAACATCACGTAATACCAATGTCAACACATCGTAAAGTCTCAATTATGTGAAAACATTTTTGTATCTTAAAAATCATCATTTATATATATTAGGGGAGCTGTGTCAACACGTCTTAAAATTTCAATTATGTTAAAAAGTTTCATTAGTAATCAGGATTAGGAAAGCTGAATTAATTATTGTGGCACGACACAAGCAACAACCAATAAATACGTCTATAGCCAGAGGGTGTTGAAAATGCAAATATTGAGTTATTGATGAAATCCTTTAGCTATACGTGGGAAGCACTAGTAGGTGTAGTATCATGGATTGCAATATTTTTCTTATATTTGAAAATTCATTATAGATTTACTGTCTGTTTTTATTGTATTACGTTACAAAAATTGCGTTGGTGCATCGTTTGCCAAGAGTTTTCTTTCTTCCTCGGTGCTGGTCTCGATTCTATGTTGCTCTAAACAGATTTCCTACTTGTATGCCAGTCGACTGTTGAATGTTCGGCAGCCATGAATTTTTTTTCTGATCTAGTCATC
>JAEQML010069299.1:0-17590 GCA_016904865.1 Pissodes strobi | reverse complement strand
AGCAAATTATGCTTTTGTACCAAAAGAGTGATCAACGATAATCTACAAGTAGAGATTGCATATGTATGCGGACACCGAAAACCTCATATTGATATATTGGATCGTAATTAAAAATACTTGATGCAATTATAAGAAAACGAATATTATTTATGATAATAATAGAATGTTTAATGGAAATTCGATCCAACGTTTGCAAATTCATCGCTTTAATCTGGGAGTTTATATAAAATATACTGATTTAGATAATCCTAGAAAGATTTTTTATAGCAGTTTTAGAATAGGCTAAAAATATATATTAAATGAGAAATTTCAGCAATTAATACCAACATCTCGATTTTATTGTAAATTTTACGATATTTTTAAATTATTTTCAAATTAACAGTTTCAATTTTTGTGTTGCCAAAGGAAGACATCAATTTTTACATATATTCAAATTTCACAAAAAGGTCACCAGAATTTTAAAATTAATTTTAATAATTAAAAAATTATGCCATTTATATAGTCATATTGACACATGCCTCGATTGCCCGTATATATTTAGGAATCTTTTTAAAATATAGATTAAATTAAAAATGAAGACTTCCTGTCACTGTGTATATATATTTATTAAGATGTATGATGGAGATCTCATAGGGGGGACATAATTCATAAATAATAAAGAGTGAGGTTTATTCAAATTAATCTTTTCATATTCTGCATCAAAAATAGCGCCACGATGTGAAAATAATCATATTATATGAATCGAAGATGAATCAAGAATTTATATATCTTTGATGGGACTGGTGAATGAGATACGACCCGTGTGACTGGTGAATGAGTTACGACAGGTGTGACACAATGAGGCGAACGGAAGTAGAGAGCGAGATATAGCGTTGAAAAAGACAGAAAGAGAGAGAGTTATGCGTCGTAGAAACAGTGTAGGAGCAAAAATAAAGGGGTTATCGAGCCGACCTCTGCTTTCTATGAAAACAACATTCAAGATATATCATGTCTTTATGTTTACGGCAAAAGAAGTTTTATTTCTGGTGTGTGATCGATAAGCCTACTTATTGTTTTTCTACATAAAACGAGTTTGAGCAATGCGAAAATAGAGATAATTTTCAGTATATATAAATCTCGATGTTTCAAAATAGTTCAGGTATTTTTCTTAGAGGAAAACGTAGTACTGAAAATAAGTGCAAACCTTTTGATTTTGATGCTTCATATTCTTCACAATTTCTTTTTTCATAATTAAATGGGTCTTGATATTGGTCCTCGAAAATAATAGGCATTGTGGAACTATCACCATCTAGAAAGCTACAGTGCACTGGTAATGATGGCAGAAGTTGCATATATTTTGATCTACAAAGAAAATCACTGAAATAGTATAGAAGCAAATAGAATTCATAAAAGAAATTTGGCAATTTTAATAAAATTTTGATGGACAATTTTGATAGAGCATCACGAATAATAAATATGTTCTATTCTAAAATACGTTTGGGATGCAGTTTATTAGGATAAACAATAAGTCACATATTAACTAGATTTTTTCAAATAGCATAATGTATATTTCATCAACAAAATTGAAGAGATATTACGATATTCTTTCCTGATAATTTCAAAAGATAGTATGAAAAAAACTTACAATTTTTGTATAAAACTGTTTCTTCTATCTTCAAAAATGAAGGCTCCAGGAGCCACGTAAATATAATCAAAGACCCTGTACAAGAATCGTGAATTATGGAGTGGCGTTATAAATATGAAACATGGAACAGGACAGGACGACATCCAAACGTTGTTCATGGAGATTGAAGAGTTCAACCGGCTCTTCAATATAAAGGACCTCATCATGAAGATAAGGACGCTAAAAGCACAACTATCAGCCGCCAAGAACGAATATGAATCCATGCAAGTGCTGATGTCTTATGGAGCATCATAAAGGACTACGGGTTCTGCCCATCAACATCAACAGAATAAGCCAGCTTAGAGAACTCGTCGCCAGGACTACGCCAGATATACTGAGTGTCAATGAAACCAAGACCAAGGATCACCCGCCAGACATCGTAGGATACGAGATGATCTTCAAGAATCGACCAAACCAGGAACCGTATGGAGGAGTGGCCCCATACGTGAAGAGGAGCGTCCAATTCGAAGAATAGGCAACAGACACGATAGAGATAGTGGCGATAACAACAAACAACCTGAAGATCATCTCAGCATACAACAAGCCAAATCAAGTTCTCGACGAAGACGAACTAGAAAGACTGCTCAATCAGCCCAAGGCCCTGCTCATAGGAGACCTAAACGCCAAGCACACCTCGTGGAACAATAGCACGGACAAGACTCAGGAACTGGATCGACAGGAACGACGCCCACCTCATAACTCCGGATGGAAAGACACGAATTGCACAATACCACGTAAGCGACGCCACGCTGGACATAGAAGTAGCAAGGGACACACTACGCCACAGCAACCACCATGATAGAACTGCAGTCTGATCACCTGCCAGTAATGTTCAAGACGATCCATCAGCCAACCCGCGCAGCCCCTAGGGTCACGTACAACTTACAGGACCGCCGACTGGACAAATTTTAGGAAAGAAGTCAACGCGAAGTTACGGACAACTCGCGACTGAAAAGATAGATGATGCCATAGACGTCATGACCAGGATAATAAGCGCAGCAAAGGAACACAACATCTCCAGGAACCGTGACCTCAAGCAGGACAAGCCGCCCCTACATATTCAGGAACAGATCGCGAGAAGGAACCAACTACGCAGTAAATATCAGAATACACGTGACACTAATCACAGAGCACCTTAATTGGAAGAGTGCGAACTTACCCGAGCCATGCTGGATTCATATAACAACGATGTCTGGAATAACAGAATCACAGCCGCAAGCCGAGAGAACAACACCTGGAAGTACATCAAGAAAATGAAGAACAGAAGCAGCCCCTGGACAATCCCGCCGATCAAAGTGACGAGAGACGGAGCAGAACACATCATCACGGGTAGGACAGAAAAGGCGGAGGCATTCATGGAATACTTCGCCAATATCAGCAGCCTGACGGAGAATCAGATGACAGGACAAAAAGAAGAGTGTAGAGGACAACGGACGAGATCGCAGCGCTGCCACTGCAGGACACGAGAAGAATAATCACGAGCCCCAGAGTGCTAAGGAGGATCATAAGCAGGGCCAGACCATACAAAGCGCCAGTACCGGACGGAATAGTTATGAAGAAGGCCAAATTCAGCTAACATACAGACTGTACTACTTCCCGAAGGCATGGAAAATTGCCAGGATTATCGTCATCGGCAAACCAGGAATGAACAGGAGCCAAACCTCACGTACCGACCCATTTCCCTGCTACCCACTCTTGGAACGGTCTTCGAAAGAGTGCTCAACGAAGGGATCAACGCGCAGCTCCAAATACTAGGAGCCATCATACCAGAGCAGTGCGGATTTCAACGAGGAAAAGCAACAGCCACGCAGCTTGCGAGGATAGTGGACCATACAATGACAGCAAACAACACCAGGAAGACCACGACAGCGGCACTTTGTCTTATGATTCCGTATGGCGGGAGGCCATGGTCACCAAGATGCACGAAGCAAGGATAACACCGGCCATCACGAGAAACATTATGAGCTACCTAAAGGACAGGACGACAACAACGCTGATCAACGGGGCAGAATCAAGGACACGGACAATAAGGCAAGGACTCTCTCAAGGAAGTGTGATATTGCCGACGCTGTTCAACATATACATTAATGACGTATTAAGGAACCAGAACAACCAAATACCACTCTTCGCGGATGACGTAGCGGTCTATACATCATCAACCCAGCAGATAGCGACCACGTAGAGAATAGAGCAACATATCAGGCAGATAGTGGAATACTTCAAGAAGTGGAAGCTGAAGATCAACGAGGACAAGACCCAACTGATCAACTTCAACCAAAAACGCAGGGGAAAGGACACATATAATGATCAACGGGACATGGATAGAGGACAAGGACACCGTCAAGTACCTAGGAGTCATGCTGGGCGCGAAGCTGACGTTCAAGGATCACTTGCAGATCACCAGGAAAAGAGCAGGATTAGCAGCGAGCGCAATATACCCCTACATCATGAGGCAATCAAGACTGGACAAAAACATCAAGATCAGACTCTACAACACCTACGTCAGACCAATAGCCATGTACGCCGCGCCAGTTTGGAGCTCCGCAGCAAAGATTAACATAGAGAAGCTACTCATGCTGGAACGGAAGCTGCCAAGGACAATCATGAATTACAGACGGGAGGATTTCAAGACGGCGAGACAGCTGTACAGAGAAGCCGGGACAACACCGCTCCAACATAGAATACGGGAGACAGCAACGAAATTGTTCAGGTATACGATGAGGACGCAGGAAATAACCAGGAACATAGGAAGGATGACCATAGAGGAAATGCCATTCAGGAGGATTCACAAGATGATCTACGAGGTGATGCTCTAAAGAATCAAGACCAGGACTAGGACCCTAGTACGATCCCCCCACACCACCAGGAAAGACTGCATGAAGCTGAAGAACATTAAGAGTGTAGTGTTAAAATAATCATTTAGAATTAAAATATCATGTCATTTATTTAGTTATCTTAGGTTTAGGTGGACGCTTGTTAGGTACCACCTTAGTCGGTAGTATATAGGTATTTATTTCTAAATATGTATATATTGTTAAATTTGTATTAGTTTTAGGTCAAATATCAAGTATCTTAAGGCAATTCATTATAAATAAATGAATAAATAAATAAATAACATGGAAACAAATATACAGTTAGATGAGGTATTGTGAAATATTGTATAGTGAATACAATCACGACCGTTCAATAAAATATTATAACGAATTATATAGTCTATACAGTCACTGAATTATTAATATTAACGGTTTTGTAATTGACTTTTTTTACTCGTATCACCTTTTTGGGTTTAATTACTCTGCAACCTTCAATCCTTTATTATTTTATTAGGCTTGTAACTTAAATGACTGGACTAATATGAGAATCTTAATACTTTAATTGTCTTCTGAAGCGCTGAGTCACTGTTTGGCTGTGAATACTGAGAAATGGTTTTTTACCCGTGATTTAGATCATTATGCTTTTTAGACCGCACTTTACTCTAAATCGATTTGTATTTGTGGGCCCGTAATATATTCATCTAGTATTTTCCCTTCTAAATATAAATAAATTAATTAATTATGTGTTGGCAATGCTGCAACAGATCAAAAGAATATTTTTAAAATAAATAAGCATCAAAAACGAGAACTAATTACAGGGAAAGGAGTCACATTTAACAAAAGATAAAAGTATTTTCTGCATTTTCCCAAACAACCTGTGTAGACGCATATATTTTAAGAATGTGTTATATTGTGTGTTGTATCTGATGCTATGTATAATAATAATAACGAAATACAATTTACCTTTTTGTTAATTCCGATGCCACTAAATATTTTTGATATTTTGCTTCATAGCAGCCCAAAGCGGATTTTCTGGGATTGTGAATTAGAAAAAATAGCTCCGCAAATCTGGCAACTCGGAGATAATGATGCTTTTTGCTTAAAAACTGCTGAATCGCTATTTTGCAACTGAAAGTCAATAAAAAATAATTCCAAAGCTTGATATTTCCTCCACATAGCTCTTCCAAACTTGAGGTCGGTTTGTACGGGTGCCTTTTCAAAAGCTGAAAAAACCTGCTATGGAATTACAAATATTAGTGGCAATACTGATGTATGAATGAAATTAATTTGACTTGACCTTTAAGGTTCGTTTCAGAAACTAATAAATCAGTAGTAAAACATCCGAGAAGTAGACAAAAGTCCAATTTTACAACCTTGTCTTGATTACTACATAGGCGTAGTACGTGTTCTTTGTTTCATACAAACATTATTGCTCACACACCTGCCTACAATATCCTTTATATTAGAGGGTAAATGACTGTTAGAATCTGTTATTTTGAAACGGCCTGTATAACATGGTTTAACCTTGCAACTACATTGAACGTTTTACTTTAGATCATATTTTTTACATTCAGTATATCAAACAGGCATCTATCTGAGACCTATGCTAACAAAAAGTTATAGTAATATTGCACTTTATCAACGTATTTAACAATTATTGGTAAAATCGTAGAATAGAATATTAATAATTTGATTACATATCTAAGAACTCGATTGGTGAAATAAATTGGCAGCCTAAGATTCGCCTTGACCTCCAGTATATTTAAAAAAGTCGCGAGTAACACAGTACACGTGATAGAAGTGAATACTTCTTCACCGATTCCATAAGAGAGAAAGAGAGAGAGAGAGAGAGAGAGAGAGAAAGAGAGAGAGTCATATACTTTGTCTCTCTTGCGAGACGAATATTTCAAAGCGTGTTGTGACGCGGCCGTGAAAAATCACTTTCAAGCAGCCAAAGAAGTATTCACTTTAAAAAAATCAATATCAGGTGGCTGGTATTCTAGTGGCAATTGGAGCTAGATATATAATTCGCTATTGATGACTACTCTTCATAAAACAGAAGCTCAAGTGGTGGCAAATAATTATTTGCAACAGTCAACACATTCGATAAATATATTATAATGACAATTCTGCAGAAGGTAATTTATTGATAATAAATATTTGTTTTAAAAACATTTGTTCTGCAGTGCAAAATCTTTCAGTATAAGAAAAATTAGTACATTTCAATAAAGCAAGTTTTATTGAGGTTACGATTACAAACAAATTAAACGTTATTATTCTAATTGTGCCCTGATGAACTTCAAATGGAAAAATCATTCTCTCCCAATAACCATTCTGAAGCTTTGATTTTACAAATAGATTGTTGGTTTGAAATTTTTTAAATTTACTTCTATTTAAATAACTAAATAAATACTGACATAAATAAATACAAAAATAAATATTTGGCTAACCTTTGTGCTATCGTAGTCGTTATACTTAACAATAAGCGTGTCGTAGTTATCAGATACGATCTCTTCTCGTTGCATCAATAATAATTTATATTCTTTAATGGTAGTTTTCAAATTATTGCTTGAATCTAAAAGAACGCTGTAGGCTTCTAAGTGTACTTGGGAAGATTCGTTAATTCTATTATAAAATTTTTGACTGCTCACTTGTGGGACGGGATCAGTTAACGTAGAACATTGGGTTGTGCGTATTTTGCTCCAAGATTTGGATGTCTTTGGAGCGCTAAAACATATTGAAATAATCAATCAATCAAAGTATGCTCCATTTTTTATAAACACATGATATTTGTTAACAAAGCACTAACCCAAACTAAACATCAGATAATGAAAAGTATATGCATATGTAAAAACCAGCAAAATAAAACGATCACAAGATGCCAGATAAGTATATCATATTAAATAACACAAATAAGTTTCCGAGGACCTGATCATCATTATAGAATTCTACTAAGCTATAATATGCATTTTTGGTAAGAAGTGATTGTATCGAACTTTTGAACCCCATCCATGTTATAGTAATTTTAATTTCGCCACGTAGACGGGTAAAGGTTTTTATATCGTCATGCATTATTAGAGAGTCTTTAGCAAGACCATACAAATATATCTTATCGTTCTATTTGCAATATAAGAGAAAAAGTGAAGAGATATTGATACCTAGTAAAATACTATTCCATATCTGAGATGGCTATATGAGATTGAGAAATAGACATTTCTTAATTCATCATCAATCAAAATACCGATAAACTTTTTATACACCCTACTTTCATTAGCACAAGTACCTAAACCTATATTATTGTTGACATTGAGACCTAAATCATTATCCTTAAATCCTTAACCTTCTTCAACTAGACTTCGGCATATGTCCATTATAGTGGTGTCATCCGCAAACACCGTTATTCCACATACTTATTCTGAAGTACTATTGCTACATGCGCAATATAAATTTGGGGCAGGGATTTTAATCATATTAGACTTATTTGCTTGCTGGTTCATCTTGGCATGGCGTTTATTGAACAGACTAATCGAACTTCGTCATATTTAATTCCAGAAGTGATAAACTTTTGATCGAAATCGAAACCCCGACTGGCTTTGGAGCAGTCATGAATTTATCAGTGTTTCCATGAAAAATAGTATCAAAAATAGCATTCATGAAAAAATAAACTTTTAAATTTTTTGAAGAGTTGCGGCTTAATCATTGGAGTTTGCTTGGTTCTATGGCATATGACCCTGTTTATCCGGCATTACTGATAGATAACTTGAATTGATATGGTGTAAAAGAAAATCTATTTAAATTTGCTATGCTAACAGTGACCTGGGATGACAGTACCCTTATCCGATGATAGTACCCTTGTCCGATGGCAGTACCCTTGTCTCCCAACTTAGACCAGAAAAACCTTCACCAGCGACTGAGACTTATCACACCGCAGACAGGAGCAGATTGAAACAATTAATCAATATCTGGAGAAACTTCGAACCTGGAGCGACAGAAATTTGATCCAGTTCAATGCAGCAAAAACCCAAGCTTACCAAGAAAGCCAATACGGCGGGCCCTGACATCATTATGGCAGGATCGGCCAATCCTTCATCTTCGTCAATCGGACACGTTGCTAACATCGCAAAATCAGCTTCGCAGAAGCTTGGTGCGCCATTTGGCAACAAAAAACGGTACACACCGCAGCAGCTGCTCTTGTTCTATAAAACGCAAATAAAACCGTGCTTAGAATATTTCTCACGTATCTGGTATGCCGCATCTAAGCACACCCTAAAGCTGCTGGATTTGATTCAGGAGAGAGTTGTGCGTCTCGTCGGCGATCCGGAGTTGACCCCGGGATCTGTATAGGCTAGATGAGGTTTTTATTGTCGAGAACACAAATGTGAAAAATTCAAATGTCGAAAGTAGTTCAATTGATTCGAATAAAACGTCAACCTCAAAATCAGATGTCAATATTGTCAAAAATGTTGACACTCGACGAAAAACAGAAAACCTGGTCCCCCCGGTGGCCACCACCGTGGAAAATTCAGAAAATTGTGCTAAAACCATGGAGAGTAAAATTATTCAGGATAATGCAGATAATGCAGGATACGAAGAAAGAAAGGACGACAAAGAGTGGGAGGTAATGAAGAAAAAAAGATCCATGAGAAAGGAAAGTAATAGACGTCCAGCCCCTGTCAGAGGCTCTAATGAAAACACTGCTAATTTAAAAGTGGTGGGCTCACCTGTGCTGAAAACTAATAGAGATTTGGCTTGGAACTTTATTTCAAACCTAGATCCAAATACTAAGGAGAAGGATATGTTGGATTTCTTGAAATCATTGGGTGTGGGCCAGTACTGCCGGTGCTATGAGAGGTTTACCAAGAAGGACAATATTAAGGCATCCTTTAAGATAGGTGTACCAACTGAGAAGAAAGAACATATAATGGACAGTGGAAAATGGCCAACAGGTATATTAATAAACCATTTTCTGAATCTACAGTGCCAGATCCATTCCAAGGAACAGAGGAAACAACTTCACCCAGAAGTAAAAGTAAACAATGTCTAAAGATCTTGCATGTCAATGTTAGGTCATTAAGAAACAAGATATTGCAATTGGATGCATTTGTCGCTGACAAAAACCTAGATGTAATATGCATTTCTGAACACTGGATGACTGACATTGAGATGAATGCATTTCAGTTAGATTGGTACACTACTGCCTGTTTTTTTGCTAGATCTCACCATTCCGGGAGTGGAATAGCTATTCTAGTCCGTAATAATATAGGTTTAAATTTTAAAAATGTTTTGATAAACTTTAATGTAGAAAAATGTTTGGAATGTAGTTGTGTCTATTTTAATAATTTTAATATATTTTAGCTATTTATGGATCTCCGTCTGGCACATTTGACACCTTCTTGGCTGGCCTGAATGGCATATTACAATCTCTAAATAAGGGTGCGATTATTGTCTTGGCGGGTGATTTCAATGTGCACTTTGGTTCTGATGATGTGGTCTCAACATCTCTCTGGGATAATCTGGCTTTTTTTGATCTTCAAAAAATAATTTTTGAACCAACACGACAGGGAGAGTGCCTTGATATCATCTTCTTAAGTGGGGGCATTGAGTTGGTTTGTTCTGGGGTCATAGAGCCGGATATATCAGACCACAACGGTCAGTTCACTGATATTCTCATTCATGGCAAGGGAGAACAGTACTCTTGTTCAAGGAAGGTATGTAGACCACTGACGCAACAGGGTATGTTTTTATTTTATAACACCATTTCACATCATGCATCCTTGAATTTCATGTGCGCTACCCATACTAAAATTGAACAGAAATTTCGTAAATTTATGGAATTGATGGGGACTGCATATCAGTGCTCTTTTCCTGAAAGACAGTTTATTATACGGTCTGACCAATCTATCAGTTGGTTTAACTCAAAACTAAGAGCTATGAGGGAACATTTAAATCTATTGGGTGACATAAGGAGACAATATAATAGTGAGGGTAATAAACAGTATTATAATCAATATGTACAATCTTACACGTCCGAAATTCGTATTGAAAAAGTTGCTGCTAATGATAATTTCATAAATTCCTCAAGTAATCCTAGTAAAGCTATGTGGTAGGTCATAAAAAATAGAGACCAATAAAGAAAACATTAATGGCACAACTAACGATTTGAATTCTAATGATTTTAATGATTTTTTTGTTAGTTGCGGAAAGGCTTCTGAGTAAGATACCCGCTACAGATAATGATCCACTTGAGTATCTTAATCTTAATACTGTTATGTTGCCAACATTAGAGTTCACGTTTCATGAGATCACTTTCAATGAAGTTCGTGAGGTAATAAACAATTTGAAAGATAAAAATAGCCGTGATGAGTTCGGACTAAACGTCAAGTTAATAAAAAGAATAAAAAATTTAATCATTATTTCAATTACCAAACTAATAAACCAGGGTTTCAATGAAGCTATTTTTCCGGGTGTTCTCAAAAGTGCGAGAGTGATCCCACTCTTTAAGAAGGATGATCCTGACATGCCTGAGAATTACCGGCCAATACCTCTCCTTCCAATAATATAGTAGAAAAATGTATGTCCAGACAAATTGTGGATTATTTTGAAAAAATAACTTGTTTAGTAAAAGTCAATTTGGTTTCAGAAAACATAAAAACACGGTTTTGGAGCAAATTGATTTGATTTCAGATATATTGATGGGCTTCCATGACTTACAATTCAACACTGTGTTGTTTTGTGACCTCAGTAAGGCGTTCGACTGCGTTGACCATTAAATCCTTCTACAGAAGCTGAGAGCATACAATTTTTCTCACAGTAGTATCATGTTGTTGCAGTCCTACCTCTCAGATAGATATCAGACTGTGATGTACTCGGGGGTGCAGTCGGCAGAGCGGGAGGTTGGTATTGGAGTTCCTCAGGGCTCTGTATTGGGACTTATATTGTTTCTTATTTTCATCAATGATTTACCATTTGGTGCTCTAAATTCCGGATACACGCTCTTCGCTGACGACACAACTATCTCGGTGCATGCATCAGATTTGAATGCTTCAGCGGCTGACTCAGTGGCAGCACACGAGAGGGCTGAGCAATGGTTTAATTGCAACAGTCTACTGCTTAATAGAGAAAAGACTATTAGAATGGTTTTCTCAATGAGGAACTTGGAAGATGCAAATGAAGAACTGACGGCAGTTAGGTTTCTTGGAGTGTGTGTGGACCCACGTCTGCAGTGGCACTCTCATATAAGCTTGGTAGCTGCCAAGTTATCTAGATCTGTTTATTTACTTCGCAACCTCTCAGCTGAAGTTTCTCCATCTTGTCTGCTTATTATGCCATCTTTAATTCAAATATCTCATATGCTGCCCTTTTATGGGGGTATGCACCCCGTGCAAATAGACTCTTTGGTATCCAACGTAAGACAATTAGGGTGATGAGTGGATTGGCTTTCCGAGATGATTGTAGAGCCTATTTCAGATTGTGGGGGTACTTACCTTGCCTTCTCTATATATTCTGGAGACCCTGCTTTATGTTAAGAATAATCCTGGTAATTATATAAGACATCAAAAAGTGTACAGTTACCCAACCAGACATTGTACTGACATTGTGCCTTCATATTGGCGGCTAGGAAGGTGTCAGACTGGTGTTGGATATTGGGGAATAAAATGTTTTAATGTTCTCCCGGAGGAGTTAAGATCTCTTCCCTTAAGTACATTTAAATCCAAGATTAAGGAAATTTTAACAGAAAACTGTTTTTGCTCGTTTGAAGAATATTTGTCTTTTAATTTTATTGACTAAATGTTTTTTGCAATTTTTAATACTTTGTTCTTAATAGTAATTAATTGTGTATGTATTTACTGTTAAGATAACTTATAGATTTTTCACTTTTGACGTAAGTATGTAAATTCCTATGTAGTGTTGACATTAATAAATTATTTGATTTGATTTGAACGAAATCTCCCTGCTTTACAGATATTTTCATGGCAGATGTTCCAAGGATTTGGCCGGCCTCATCCCGCCCCCATCAACGCATATCAGACGGTCACGACAGATGGCTAGAGTGCACCCTTTCGTCGTACAACTGGAAACACCTAGAACATCGCTTTACAAGAACTCCTTTGTCTGGCGCACTGCATCGCTGTGGAACTCTCCCAAGACGCCTGTTTCCCCCAAAGGTTGCAACTACAGCTATTCAAGAGTCGTGTCAATCAACATCTTCCCAAACACACCGCTCGTCGAGTACCATAGGAACTCCCTTTAGTATGTGTGCCAGTACCATAAATAAAAAGATAAAAGAAAGAATAATTCATATGAGATTAGAATAAGAATTGCCCAAGACAACATAATTGGAATAATATTGTATTTATTATTTTTGAATGACCTGTATATCATAGTAAATCCTCTTTAAAAAAATATAATTTTTTACGCGAATGATACCACAGGCGAAACTAATCTTACAGTAAGTTCTGATAAGATAGAAGCGAAAGATTTCATGATTAACGGGTCCAGTGATTGGTTTTCCAAAAATACATTAATTCTAAAAAAATAATATCTCTATTTGACAAACCGTTGAAATGATTTTTGGACACAAAATTTAAAAAAGAACGTAAACTGCAATTATCGATTTAAAAAAATAATTTTCCCAATAAAGAACGCGTCCCAAACTGGCAAGCATAATCGTCTCAAAAACAAATTTTCTACTGAGCATAAAATTTAATAAATGAAGCGGTTATATATTTTTTAAACATGCGTACCATTTTAATAAAGCAAGGTGACATATACATGGGCAGCGATTTCATTCTTTGTCTTGTACATCAATACAACTTAAATCGAGCTGTAAGTATAATCACTTGCTTATTGAGAAAACATTTTGCCATGAGAGAAAGAATGAGAGTTCTACACCCTCCGCCGCAGAGGAGATTGCGTCCGACGGGTATCCGGGATGTTTTCGGCGACTTGGACTGCTTAAACAGCTTTTCCCGGATTACTGCCGCGCGCAATCGCCTCCGCGGCGGAGGTC
Organism: Pissodes strobi; assembly: GCA_016904865.1. Classification (NCBI taxonomy): domain Eukaryota; kingdom Metazoa; phylum Arthropoda; class Insecta; order Coleoptera; family Curculionidae; genus Pissodes; species Pissodes strobi. Next base: position 4,104 of record JAEQML010069299.1, on the reverse strand, counting down.
GTAGAACTCTCAATATTTCTCTACTCATGAGTAGTCTTTGGAATAATGTGTATGACCATGCCAAGGCCCCATACGACAATCTGCCAATTCTCCTAGAAAGGAAAAAACCCTCACATCGTAAAAATGCAGAGTTTCGTATTGTGGGATAGTGTTGAGGTCACCTCAGATCCACAGAGAGTTGTTAACTGTTCGCCCAACAGTTTCATGACGTTTATGTATGGGAGTAAAATTGACAAAGCATCTAAAACCGCTGTCCTTCCCCGATCCTATTGGGGTCTTCCCTGTCCTGCTGAGGAGATACAGTGAATAACTGAGCATTCTACTAACAAAACCAAATAAGTGACTCTGTGGGGTATTACCGCATACCCCAGCACTAGAGGGAAACAATCCATATATAAGAAAATCAGCAAGCACTCGGCATGGGGTGGTTATTAGGTCATTAAGACAGTCAGTATAAATTATCGCACTATTAATTGTGCTTTAAATTAATTGTTTTGAATTTTATTTATTTATTCATTGGTTCAATACCATCAATTTCCTAAAGTATAAATGATTCTATGATTGTGGTTACGTACTCAATTATTGCCCCTTATAAGCGCTATATTTTAATATTTTTCTAACATGATTACAGAATGCATAAACGTACTTATTCTCAATTCATATAAATTATTAATATCAGAATATCCTTTTCATTTGCATAAATTGGTTTCAAGTAAGATCATCGTTTAAAGAAGAAACTAAATCATAAATCAAGGAGGTTCCGAAACTTCCAATAAAACTAATAAGCAAAGTTTAACCCTAACGGGTTTTAGGCTCTGCTGTTAACCCAAACTAATATCAGATCCCTGCTAGTTGAGATATTGATGTGACTGGTTGAACATGCAAAATAGCTTTCGTAGTCAAATCTTTCGAAATAAATTATTTTAATTGAGACGATTCATTTTGACATTATTTATAATTTTGAATCTTCCTAAAATGATTTATGTCTTGTTGAAATTATTCGAATGTCGCAATAGTTTATATAATTCATCAATGATTTAAATCATTTAAAAAAATCTTTGCTGAAGTAAAACTTGATTGACTTCCAAACAGATATTAAATATTAAATTTGAGAATACGTTAACGTGTAGCAAATGTATATTCTTCAATGGAGACCTAGATTTTTTAAAAGAATCATCGGACAACCCCAAGGAGAAGGACTGATGCTATATGATGGAAAGTTAGGAGAAACTGGCTTCAGGAATAGTAGACTATAAACGAAATGGCTGAGTGATTTCAAAGGACATGCGGGATTGATGTGGTGATGAGGCAGAACTGCAAACTTGGATAGAAAAAGGCTAATAAATAATAGGGAACAACTAATCATATGATGAATTAATATAAATATTAACAAAACTTACCAGCTTTGCACATAACGCATTATTCCTCTCCTGTAAAGAAAATCAATTAGATTGGCAGGCTTTTGTGGTTGTTATGTGTCGTTGAATAATAATATGTAGTCGCATTATGCTTTTGCTATTTTGAAAATGGCTCCTAACAACAACATATTCTGAACAAGTGGTGAAAACTATACTTTCTCTTGACAGTTTATTGACACGAGCCGTAGACGAGCGTCATAAAGTAGCACGGGTGTGTAAAGAGCTTTTCACACGTGTTGCAGACTGCTTTTTTGTATAATTGCAACTGTCTTTTGTCATTTATTAATTTGATATTAAAATTTGCATGCACAGTTGCATTTTTCACACGCGCTGTGGAAAATATGGTTTTCAAGAGTAGTTATCAGTATGTTTTTAACCATTTTTAAGCCAATCGTAGAAAAAAGCTTTTAAGTTTAGCGTGTTTTATATTAATCTATTACTTAACTAAGAAAGTAAAGAGCAGATCAAAGGGAGCACGCACATTTTGGATAGTACACTTTATGAAAACAGGCCATTCACGTTACTACCTACAGAACTAACAACAAATAATAATAAAAACCAGTTTTTTTAATTTTAGTTCAATGTCGCGTACAAATTTAAAATTATTGGTCCCAAAAATTGGTCCATAACTATTCAAAAAACTACAAGGTATCCCTTCAAGGAGTTGTTTGGGTTCATGCGCTTGGAAGGGATGTGTCTCAAACTAGTAGGCTAGGAAGGGACAATGAACTACTCCAAGCCAAGGTGTGAACCGAACCGTGCCGATGGTCACATGGCATCAGGAAGAAGGATGGCTCAAATGAAGCCTCAGAGTAACAACCTTGCAGGAAATACAGCGGGTGCCAACCCCCTTCCCCAGACTCGTGGAAACAAAAGTGGGTACCCAAAAGATCAGAATTCTCAGAGAAGCTTTAAAAAAATCCTTCTGTGTAGAACACAAAAATGAAGTCCTACTACCCAAACTCTTCCTGAAGGAACACCTACCGATGAACATTTTAATACTTTGCGAGAAAGAGCCTCTAAGGGACTTTCTCTCTCCACACCCAGTCCTTATGAAAAAGACTTAACATTTGTGAGGCCGAAAGAAAAATAAGGAGTATGGCTAGGGTGCAGCAAGTGCATCCTGCATAAAGGAGGCCTCTGGAAGCACACCTCATATTGCTCCTTTGCTAAGAGCAATGAAGGAAGTCCCCTCAAAAGACACCCCTTCCTCTTAGGAACGACATATATAACATGTGTCTGCCCCTCAGGATAATAGGGAACTGATCAAACGGCCCAAAGCCAAAACAGCTCTGGCTAAGGGAAAGTTGGCTAGCTACACACAGGTGTGCTAATAGAGATCCCTACAGCTGGTGGTAGAACGAAGTTGAGACTTGGATGAAGGATTAGGTGGAATTCTCATATGCTTCGATCATTCACTCCAAGATTCATGTCTACTCGCCTATAGAGCGATCAGCTACTTGCCAACATCAAAACTTAGAAAAGTGTAAACTTGGTGATATCTTATCCCGCCATAATACCCGTCTTGGCCTTGCACAGTCCAGCAAATCAGGATTCTCTTCATTGCCTAAAGCGGACTAACTAGGAACTGTTCTGTCGCTCGTGGAGAGTCTATAGGTAGTCCGAAGTGCCTAGTGAATTGAGGCTTATCGTGTACATTGACGATATGATATGTCTCTAAATACCATAAAAAGGCTTGACTAATCAAACAGATACCACCAAGCCAGGAACACGACACCAAAACGAGCTACTCTTCCAATGGAAAGGCAGAGATCGGATGAAGTATCCAGCAATTCATCTGAAGGAAAACTTCTGGAGGCAGCTCATAAACTGTCCTGCCCGCTCAGAAAAGTAGAGCCATAGTATTGAAATTTAAAATTATGACAACATGAGAAGTATAGGATCGCACAGTGAAAGAAAAACCTCATAAAATCCATCAGTGGAGAACACAAAAAATAACTTCACTACTCAAACTCTTTCTGTCTGCTGTCCTATGCAAAAGCTTTAGGGAATTAAAAGCCAGTGTTGCCCTGACACAGGAGCCTTGGCTACATTAAAATAAAATCAGAGAATTATAGATCACAAAAACGGGAGAGAAGCAAGCCTGCTAGATTTCCTTCTATCCAGCAACATGGAGATCCTCAATAGGGGAAAAAGGTGTCCACCTTCCTTACAACCAGAGGAAAATTAGTCATTGGCATCATCTTGTGCTCTGCACAATTGCGGAGCCAAATAAAAAAATGGGAAGCCAGTGGAGAGATCTCTGTGTCAGGTCACCGACGGATTTTGTTTGAAACTGTTAAGCAACAATAAACTAATAGAAGCTGCTACAGAGACCCTAAGGCCACGCACTGAGACCTCTTCAAGAAAAACTAGAAAGTAGACTTGAAGTATTTCCAAACAGGTTAAAAGAAACACAGAGCAAAGAGCTTTTTTCACAGGCTAAATGACGCTTTGCTTCAATCGTACAAGGCAAGATCTCCGCAACGCAACGGAGCAAAATTTTAGAACAATATAGTCTCCGACTACCTTGAGCACACCCATTTTGATTCCCTAGGTTAGATTTGTAATTCAGATTTCCATTAAAAAATTACGAAGGCGTTGCCACTTATTGGTGGACCAAGTCGTATAGCATTTTATTATCATCCCCTATTGTTGATCAGTTAAAAAGAATTTAGTATACATA
>JAEQML010069298.1:0-17591 GCA_016904865.1 Pissodes strobi | reverse complement strand
ATTTCAATTAATTTATTGAAGTTACCCAGTAATTTATGTGGCAGCTGATAACAGGCTTTTTCCCATGTTATCTGTCCTCTTCTTTCCTTGTCTAAGGTCCTAAGACTTTTAGCTGTGCCAGAGACAAGGGGGCTGTGCTATCAAAAAGTCAAGACTCTTTGTAGGAGGTATTGCCTAGACTGTGAATCTTGTTCCAGACGTCGGTAAACTTTCCGATTTTTTATTTTTACTAAAAATACTGCATATAATTTACCATTTACGTAATCAATTCTGAAAACACCGCGCCTATATTACCTATATATTACATAGTCGTTGGCCGTTATGTTTAATTTTGAAAAAGTCGGTAACCCTACCTCATATCAGCACATCAATGTTGACTAACAAACAATTAATATCATTATAATGCGGTCTGTGCTAATTGCAGAAAGTTTCATAATTGGTCTACTAATGTGTGATAACATGAATATTTTTGTCTTCGGATCAAGAACAAATAACCCGCACCCCGCACGCACATATGCATTTAGCATAATGGAGTGAAAGTGTTGTCCAAGTCGACTCGACGAGACCAAACAAATAGAACTAGTAAGTAGGTATTTATTTTAATAGTATATAATATAGTTGAAGCTTTTGTATCCTTTTGAAAAATTGCATAATTAACGTGTATAGTGGCTGCTTGAATAGTTATTTCTGTCCCCAATTTGAATATCCCATGCCTTCCTCGGTTACACAATTATTATTTTATATTAATTTTAAAGTTACTAAAGTGAATATTTCCTAATTTTAATGGCTCTTCGGTTTTGTAGGCAATAAAAAACGTCACCACGAAATCATTTAAAGCCTCGTTCTCAGAGCTTCGACGTGTCGCCAGCGACACTTGGGTAACCAATAGAAGTCGAGCATTTATTGTCAGCCGCTCCCCGCTCTTTTGTCGCCAGCGACAGAACACCAGTTAAATTTATTTTAACTTTTTCTCGTGTCGCTGCGGCAAGTGTTGTTGTGAAAGCTATATTTGTTTGGGATTTGCTGTTTTCTTGACTCTCATTAAGAAGTTATGACAATCTCAAACCTTTATTTAAATGGAATACCCTGTAATTATTGTCGATATTTTGTTTTTGCCTAAAAAGGCAAAACATTTGATGTATCGCGTGCAAATTTCTGCTCATTTGTTTTTAAGTTATTTACAATGGTAAATCACTCACAAATTTAAAGCGATATCAATTAAAATCGGTTTCAGATAGAAAATTAATAAACTTTACTTTAGTATCCTAACTATTAAAAAATATATTTTAATGTATATTTTAAATACCGTCACTTTTTTGACAGATTTAGGCGTAAGCTGACATTGGTTGAAGTGCGTATCATTGGGTCAACAACGGTGATTATCAAATTTAAGAGATTTACACAAACAATTTTAATACATTCGGGAACACAAAAACGTAACGTAACCTCTTCAAGCTGCCAAAATTCAAAATAAATCGAAAGTGCCGCCATTCAGATTCGCGCGACACGCGACACCTATCGACTGTCAAATGGTGTCGCCGGTTTTCAGCGGCCGAAGTGGAGGGGATTGTCGCTGGCGACACGTCGAAGCTCTGAGAACGGGGCTTAATACATCTAACCAGTACCCACTCAATAACAAGGCCTTAGTGGTTGTCGTGTGACGTCATCCATGTAGGCCGTGCTATTTTAATCATATAAGGGGATAATATACACTAATATTTATGAAAACTCTTAATAGTCAACTTATTTTAAGTTAGGAAAAAAGGTAGGTATTTTGACTTACATGTTTTTATAAAATATATATATAGTTTTTTAAATATTTTTTGCATTTATTTATAAAGGGCCCCTTAGAATTTTAATATACCCCGGCCAAGTGAAACCTAACCCGGCCCCGAACTTCATTATTTACGTTTTAATCTGAACCAACCAAAACTGAATTGGTCGATTGTAATCTGGTCTACTCTAATTATTTTCGACGGCGTTGCCAAGTCTTTAGGGGTCTTTTTTGATTATATTATGAATTACTTGCGGAAGATGCACCTTGACAAACATTTTGTTAGCGTTTGAATTTGTTTTTCCATATTTTTCTTTTGGTAATAATGTTTCATAATGTACAAGTGTTGTTTTATTCCTTCAGCGGTAAACCAAATATCCTTAAACCTGGCAACATCGCATAGTAATAGTAAAGCGTTGTTGCCACAAGCTGGAGGCGTGTTATTTATTGACTAATGGGTGTTTTTGCTAAAAATCTTGATATTTTTAGACTGTGCATGAATAAAAACTCGAAGAAGTTGAAGACATGACTCGTCAGTGTCAAATATGTAGAAAACCAGAGTGTTTGAATCCAACAAGCGTCTAGCGCTCCTCCTAACTTTTTGATACGAAAGCCTTGAACATGTTTTACGGCCTAGCCAGTGTTCCCACCTACACGGAAATTGCCGTTTTTTCACGGATTTTTGAAACTAGGACACGTACGTGGTTTTATTGGGTACCCTGCAATGAAAACACGGATTTTTTTCCAATTGTTATATTCGTGTAGAATAAATGTGTTAAAATAGAGGGCTTTATCATTTTAAGCGTCGTAAACTGATAAGCAACTATTGAATATTATCTTAATTTCCATCATGAAATCCGGATGTACGTATGACGTCATATTCTATTTATTTTCTAGTTGAATCTTACACAAGACGTTGCCCGAACCGGGTCACAGAGTTTCAGAGTGGTTTTATAACAAGAGTCTAGGGCTCCTACTAAATGTTCGATGCGAAACCGTGCATGCGCAATGGCAAAACAAGAATAATCGGTATTATTATAGCTTTGCATGGCTACGGGGGCACAATCAACAAGAACTTACCCAAGGCTAACCCTAAATTAATAAACAACAAACATAACCTTGAAAAAAGGTAAACAAATCATCTTGTGCGACCGACGGGAATTGAAGTCGCTGCGCAGAAATGAGAAGCAGAATCTCTACCTACTACACCACCAACCTTCAACGCCTCGTTGAAGGATCATCGCTGGAATGTAGACATGGATAATTCCGATACATTCGGTCATATTAGGCATGCACGGTTTCGCATCGAAAATTTAGTAGGAGTCCTAGACGCTTGTTGTTTTATTTATATTATTTTCATTTCACGCTTGGCCTTCCGCTCGCGATATTTCAGTTCGTAGTGCACTTGTGAATACATGCGATTTAAAGACCTGCAATTGTCAAGTATATGGCCTTCGCTCGCTCCGTGCTCAGGAAAAATCAAGGAAAAAACTGTTTTGCTTAAAAAAAAAAAACAAAACCGACGGGATTGGAACCCGGGTCGCCGAAGTGAAGGCCAACCATTCACACCCCTAGACCATCTGCTGACTTAGACACAACTGTTTAAATCGCGAAGACATGCATCACCTCACGTAGCTAGCCAATCACGCGCCTCTTATTCACAAGTGCACTATGAACTGAAATCTCGCCTTCCACTTACCGATGTCTTAGTGCAATGAATTGCTCTGGTGATGGTGGTTCAGCGACCTCTGATACGGCGCCCCGGCCCGAGTTTAATTCCTCGGTTTTAAGTGTTTTTTTTTAAGATTATGTTTATAAAAAGTATTTTTTTCCTCATTTTGGGCATGCCTTGGGCTAATTTTGGTTAGTTCCTGTTCTTCGAGCCCCCATAGCGAGCAGAGGGTCATGCATGAAGTGAAATAATACATTCAGCTAATTAGGTGTCTTAAGATTTTTTACAGTCATACGTCACTATGCTATATTAGTCGCTTCTGATTGGTGTATTTACGTCACTTTCACTTTATCTACGATTGAGTCAGTTTATTCCACCAGGTCTAAATGGTCTAGTGCTCAGATTCTGCGATTGGAACGTGGACGTCCCGCCTTCAATTCCCGCCGAGGCCAACACATGTTTTCTTTATTTTTTTTAAGTTATGTTTGTTTCTTTTTGTAAATTTGGGTTAGCTTAGGTTAGTGTCAGTTAGGTTTGACTAGTTGCACCCCCGGAGGGTTATGCGTTAAGAGTTAACAGTACTCTAAAGTGACGTTAATCCCACCAATCACAAGCGGCTAATATAGCATACTGGCGTAGGACTGTAAAGGATCATATTATTCTAATTAGGTGTCACGCTAGGTCTAGCCCCAAGTGACTAGAAAGATATTGTCTTTGGCAACAATGTAATGTGCGCGCAACTCTGAAGCCATGTGACCGGGAAACGTCTACTAATTGTTCAACTCATTACCATCTTTCTTTCAACAGGTTAACTCTTCAATATACAATAATGTTTACAGTAACCTTTTCCAAGCAACATTTCAGCGACACGGTCGTATGGTACAAAAATACGGAAATTTTGAGGGCCCTGTTACGGCTTTTTCTGTTTTACGGTTGGCAACACCGGGGCCTAGCGAAATTCCTTCAACTCTTCGGTCGTGCACAAGAATCGTTTCGTGACAGATGTCTTGTTTATTTTTTTAAGGTTATGTTTTTTTTTATTTTATTTTTTTTAATTTTGGGCAAGTCCTCGGTTATATTTTGTTGGTTGCGCCCCCGTAGCGAGCGAGGCGAGCGGAGGGCCATGCAAAGCCATAATAATACCTATTCTAGTTTCGCCATTACGCATGCACGGCTTTCGCATCGAAAAGTTAATAGGAGCGCTACACCCTTAGACAAGGAAAGACCAGGAAAGATAACATGGGAAAAAGCCTGTTACCAGCTGCCACATAAATTACTGGATAACTTCAATAAATTAATTGAAATTATAAGTAATAAATAATAATTAATAAGTTAAAGTAATTTTCAGTCGTAAAATAATAGAGCCATTTTATAGGTAGAGTATGAAAAATATATTACCTACGCCTCTGTTGAATGACTCTCCTTGAAGAAGATTTATGGCTTTATTGATTATTTGATGACTGAAAATATCCAAGATCGGGTATCAAATTACTCTCGATAATTAAATAAACATCCCTACCATGATATACTCAGAGGTAACACAATGTGTACATTATGCATTATTATTAAAACAAGAAATATGCAAATAAACTACAAGGTCAGCAGACAATAATTACCTGTGAAATGAAATTCCAGGCTCCTTCTTCTCACTTCGACTCTTGCAACCATATGCCGAACAATTTACCATTATGAATCTTAGTTTTTATCTCTCTTTGTTCAAAAACTCACAAAATAACTGCAAAATAGCACCACCACAACAATAGATGTGTTTGCCACATAAATAATGGCCGCCGCTCTGAACAGGCTTCAATTTCAGTACATTGGCTTAATGTCATGCGCGGTATCCTTACTCTTACCTAATCTAAGGCTAGACTCTTGTCTTTTCACCGGAAGTCAGTTTATTTACCTGTACCAGTGGCGTCGATAAGCAAAAACAGGTTTGATTTTAATGCTCATATTTAATTAAAACATTTTTTTATGATATATAAAATTCATTTATGTTTTGATTATTAGAAAATATCATATTCAAAGTGATAAGTTTCTTCAGATAAAACATCAGAAATTATTTGGTCGGATGAATCTAAATGCAATCATAATAACACTATATTATTATGATAAATATACAAAAAGGAACCAAAGCTAAGCAACAGTGGCGCAGCCTAGATTTTACATTAGGGGAGGTTTTCGATTAATTTTTTTAAGTGAAAACTTCTTAAAGCGCATTCAGGACAGTTTTTCATGGATAGTAATTGAAACTGAGACGTCATGTAACGCTCATTCGGATATTTTTTACGTTATTCATGTTTACCGTTGAAAACAGATGCAAGTGGAAATTTGGGATTGGACCATTGACTTGAGATATCTATGGATTGGACTGCTTTTTTTTCATGGCATGTCTCGAAAATTAATTTTTCAATAAATACTCGGCTTCGGGCTAGCAGTGGCTATAAGTAAAGTGAGGGAGCTCAAAAACTCCCAAAAGCTTTTGCGAAAACCATGCCGTGAACCAACTCTCCCAAGTCAAGATGTAAGGCAACGTGTCGAGGACTGCATGGCTGCCGGGATAAAGCAGCGCGATTTTTCAACGTTCCCCTGGAAGCACTGGGTGACACCTCCTTGTAACTAGCCTTGCCTGGTTATGCGGGGCTCTGATCAGGTCGACCCACACTTCCGTAGCTACTCGTGGGAACAGTATGGAAAAATACAGAGACACAAAACAAGAACAAGAGGAAGAGGCTGCAGAGACAAAAGACTCAAAGGCGAAAGCCAAAACCAGTGAGGACCAAAGGATACAAAAACTCGGATCTCTAAAAAAAAAACAGATACCAGAACTCTGCGAAGTCACCAGGCTGTTAAGCCAACAACTTCGAAAGGATGGGACTCAATCAGATACTCTAGGGCCACATCCCTAGAAGAAATTGACAGTCCGAACAGGACATCAAAAAATTTCGGCTCTCAGGCAACTCCAACGCCAGGCTGAGAAAATTCTCTCGGAGGGAAAATCCTACCTCGAGGCTAAAAGAGCCACGATTAGGGAGAATTTTATAAGAGCGACTTCTAGCAAGAAAGCAGAACCGCAACAAAAGGACGCCAAAAAGGATAAGTCAAAGACTATCGAGTCAGACAAATCCAAGAAGCGTCCGATATCAGAAGGTAGTACCCCAGGCAGCAGCAAACAGCCAGCAAAAAGAGCCAGGACACAAGAAGTGTCCTTTAAGTGTGCCACAAAGCTACCCAGACACTCGCATGGAACCGGACCAGCTGAAAGCACTCCAGAAGTCCATGATGAGAGCTATTGAAGACATCCCATTAGAAGGACCACAAGTATGCCTCCTTAAGTGTACACATAGGTCGGGATATCTCATAATCACGTGTGCTGACTGAGACAGCGCTCAATGGGTTGAAGAAATGATCCCAACACTGAAACCCTGGGATGGAGCAGAGCTAAAGGCTTTAGAGGGGGATGAAGTCCCAAAACCAAGCTCTTGCACCGCCTATATACTCGACGAAGACGAGGAAACACTTGAGGGTGACAGGGTCCTCAAGAGACTGCAGATGGGGAACCATGGGCTGAACACGCGACTGTGGACAGTTCTTCGGCATAAGAAGAATCAAATTCCGGGTGAAGGAACAGGGAGAATCCATCAGCGACACCGAGAAAGATCCGACTCCTAGAGGCTGACAAAGCCGAGGAGAAAGGGGGTCCCGAAGGATCCAACCTGCAAGGCATAAGTCCGATGGAGAGGACACAGGCCGCCATGGAAGTGGAGGACGCAGGCACCCACCCAGCCCTTAACATCGTAGACTCCTGGTGCAGAGAAGAACAAATGTCAGTTAATCCACATAAAATAACAGTGGTGACATTCACCAAATGAGAGATCTAACAGGTCTAAAGCAAATGAGGCTAGCTGAAGAAGCTATACCCTTTTCCAAAGAGGCCAAATACCTGGGAGTCATCTTTGACCAAAAACTTACATGGAACACGCACATCCAAAAAGTGGTGCTAAAAGCCACAATGGCTCTAGGTATATGTAGAAGAATATGTGGGAAAAACTGGGGATAGAACCCGAAAATTACTCTATGGTTATACACAAGGGTGGTCTGGTTAGACCCATGATAACATATGGAGCAATGGCCTGGTGGACGAAAACGAGACAGGGAGAGGTGATGAGAAGGTTAAATGGGGTACAGAGACTGGCTTGCCTCTGTGTTACCGGAGCCATAAGCACAACGCCAACAGCAGCGATAGAGCGAGGAATAGGAGTCGGAATCTACGAACCAAGGATAGAGACCAAAATCTCGATATCTATGGACACACTCGCCACAGAATTTGAGGCGGAAATTACAGCTATCATCCTCTGTATAGAGGAAATGATCAGGAGGAAGGTGAGCAACAAGACAGTCGTTATCTACGCCGATAGCCAAGCAGCAATCAAAGCAGTATCTTCCAATATAGTAACATCAGTTAGTATTGGACTGTATAAATCTGTTGAACGAAATGGGAAGGCTTAATAGAAAAGTGACCTTGGCATGGTTGCCAGGACACGAAGGCCATGGAGGCAACGCGATGGCAGACGAGTTAGCCCGAGAAGGCTCGTCCCAGCCACTAACAGGACCAGAACCATTTTGCGGAGTCGCAAGACCCATAGCCACATTCATCCATTCAAAAAGGGATAGAAGAAGCGTCCCAGAGGTGGTGGTTTAATCTACCGGGTCATAGACCTGCCAAAGATTTCATCAGTAAACCTTCGGCAAAATTAACAGCAGACTTGTTAAGTTAAAATCGGAAGTCAATAAGAATCATAGTGGGACTACTAACAGGACACTGCCAACTAAAGAGACATGTGAATCTGATAGGCCTGACGGATGAAACCCTGTGTAGGTTCTGCCAGGAAGGGGAGGAGTTGGCAAAACACAATCTCTGCCACTGTGAAGGACTTTCGAGGTTGCGCTTCGAAACTGCGGGGACAACCAGAACCAATCCAGAAACGTTAAGCTACACCATGGAGCCCCTGTCGAGACTTTGGAGTCTGATCAAGAATACACGGTTGGACACAATACTCTAAGTACAAGGAGGGTTGCAATAGATCTTGATATCGATCTGAAGCCAAAAAAATGGCTAAGGATCGGAAAAATGGGACGTTTTTTGGTGATTAAGTTCATTTATCGATTTAAAGGCATGAGCATATCAGTGCTTATACTTTTTCTTTTTCTGGTAAGTAAGTAGATTTGTTTCCCTCAAATCTCATTTAAAACGATTTGAAGCTGATAAAATGGGCCATGATCAGGGAATTTGGCCATTTTTCAGGCGAAAAGCATCGATTTCTGCCGATTTTATCGGAGATTTCGAGGTAAAATTTTACTTTAAACATCATAGTTACTGCGCCTCTGGATCTAGGAGAGGGGGTGACCTCTAAACCCTCCTCGCTGAGCCACTGTTCTTACTAAAGCTGCCGGGATAAAGAAAAATGCCTGCCCCTCGAGCTGTGTAAGGGTAGGCAACTAGGAATACCTATAGAATAGTACACTCGCCCCTTCATTGCCATTGGCGGTTATATATATTTGAAATACTCTCTTCCCATTGGTCGCTAGGCATTATAACATAAACAACCTGCAGATTCTTTTTAGTTCTAGAGAGTTCTGTTGTGTAGTGATGGGAGAGATTTTAATAAATCATGTTTATATTATAATTTAGTCCAAGTTATAAAACAAGCCGTAAGTAAGAAAAGCAATAATTTCCACTCTAGTTAAATAACGAAAGCATTTTGTAACATAATATAACTTGTATGGACAATTAACAGCGAAACATGTTTTTGTATACCTTTTTTTAAGCCCTCTAGTTAATTTAATTGAAGAAACTCCATCCAGTTGCACTCGTTGGAAAAAAGAATCAACTTCAAGGCGGGATTTATAATAAATGGCAATATTTTTTCGACTAGATTTAAATCCCACATTTAAATGTGAATTAGGTAGTTTCAACAAATATGTGGAATAAGAAACAAATAATATTCATATGGGTAACTATATGCCAAGTGATTTTTATTGGTGGCCAGCAATTATACGAAAACAAAGAAAAGGTACGATAGCTTTTAATGTTATAATAATAATAATTATTATTATTAGTTTTCGAATAATTGAATAAACGTATGTTGCTTTTCTGGGAAGCTTTAAAATTGCAGCAACTTTAAGTTAAAACAATTGATTTAATACTGAACTATTCTTCTTTTATGGTATATTTAAAGTTCGTAGTTTTACTGCAGATAAAGTGGCTTTATCTGAGGTTTTGGTATTATGACACCCTCTAATTACTCAGTAAGTACTTTACCTAAACACCCCTTCAAATTGATTCAAAAATACTACCAGCTCGTCCTATCAAAAAAGAGGTATGCAATTCTCTAGTTTTAATTCGTAAGATGGAGCCAAATATGGGGATTGTGCGTTTGGCCCTCCTAAAATTCAAAAACCAACGAAAGGCAAGCCTTTGAAAGGAGTTGTTAATATGGACTATACATTTTCAACAAGAATCGAATATGGGGAGTATTTAAGAAAATATCTGTCTACACTTTTCTCTCGTAAATCCTTAGAAAAAGCTTTTCGCTTTGGTTATTGTATCTTAATTCTTCGTTAGAACATTAATGCTTGTTCAAAAAAGTCATATCTGCATATAGCAAGTAGAAGTTTCTATCTAGATATACGCAGCTATTTAAATTTCATTAAATTATTGTGTCTGCAAACAATAAGGCAAAATAATCGCGCATAAATTTGCATTAAACAATGCTTAAATGGGCCTAAAAGTTTTGAAATAATGGTAAATAATGCAGCCGATCTCAATTCATAAAAAGCAAACAAAGATAACTGCGAAAACTGCGCGCACTGGCAATGACACACATATTTAACCAGACCCTAACAGTGTTGCCATTTCAGGGTTCCTGCTAACAATTTATGTTTTGTTATTCTCATTGAGTATGTTGTATCAATCAAATTGTTTGTAAAAAACGATATTAACCCAACGAGTAAAGAAAAGTTTCAAAATTGGATTAAAAAGCTATTTTTTTAAGTCATTCAGGGCACTAAAATGAATGAATATAAAGCTTATTATTAATGGAAGCGAATTAATAAAAGCTGTTAATGACGTAAAAATTTGTAGCACCTTCAAAAATTATAGTCATACCGACAACGTCGCATTATGATTTTATTCACGCTTTACGATTTCCATAATAAATATATGACAGCCGCATCGATTTTTTTAATGAATGACAGCTTGTCAAAAGCGTCTATCCATAGGGATAGAGTCTAGAGATAGCACGGTCTAGTATTACAATCTGTCTAAGTGATGCAATTAATATGTGGCTCTCGTAGTCTAGAGGTTTAGATGGTTGGTTCTCACCCAGACGCCTCGGGTTCAAACCTCGTTGCTTTTTTTTATTTATTTATTTTTTTAAATTAAGTTTCTAAACAGTTTTTCTTTATTTTGGGTTAGTTTGGGTTAGCACCTGGTTAGTTTCCTTTACTTGACCCCCGTAGTGAGCGAAGCGAGCGGAGGGCCATGCGGATCGACCAATAGGAAAGCTCAATCTTTACATAGTGCTCTATTTGTGTAAAAGATCTTACTTATTACTCTGATCCCGGTCCATTTTCGGTTCATTTACAGGTGAGCTGGATCACTTTTTAGGTAGTGGAGGCAAAGTGATATTTTTACAATTGAACACGAATCAGTTCAATAAAGTTCAATTAGATCGGTCTGAATCGATCCAAAGTAGTGGATCGAATACGGTTCTGGCAGTGCCCTGACCGGTTCTGTTCCACGGCCTCGTGATTTTTCAGGCAATGTAATGACACGAAGCGAACTGAATTTAAAATGAATATTCGCTTCAAAATCCACGACAAATTCGTCCGAAGCTACGGCTATCGCCCTAAAAAGATCGGAAGTTTCGGATTTTTATACAATTTTGTCATTTAAAATCGTTTTTAAACGGATTTTAGACGATAAAACATCATATTTTAAATTAAACGAACTGTCAAAAGTATTATTCAAATTCCCAGACGTTTAAAACAATATTAAGTCATGGCCCTCTTATAAAATTTTAATTTGACTTTCCCAAACCCTTTGACAAGGGAAGGGAGTGGACATATAATCTCGCTTTACGGCTGCGCGCAGTATGTGTGATCAAAAATCGCACGGCCGCCATTAATAGGAGCCAGATATTTAAAGCGGCGCCTCCGTGTGTTTTGGTGATTTTTGTTCTGAAAAACTCTCAAAATACTTCAATTTGTCCATAACAATATAGTGTTTTGTTGATCTTATGGCTGTAAAAGTCGCAATGGCCGAAAGGAGCCTGAAATTACTTTTCACAGGTAAATATATTCTACACCTCGTTTTTGCTTATTTTCTTTGTGTGAGCTGAGATATAGATTATTTCAAAATATGATTACGAGTATTATACTTCAGGCTGCCTTTCTTTGTAATTTTGTATTAGCTTTGTTAACATTATCAGTCATGATTGCTAATAAGAATCTCATAATTACCCTTGAAAATGGCCTGTCGCGCAGTGGCATAGATCCTTTTGATCTTTTAAGGAAATATATTTGTTATATTTCAATCATTAAATTTTGTGATTTAAGTCAGTAATAGAAGTATTATGGAGTATAAAATAACAGATATAATTTAGTGACGAGAATATACCTAATAAGGCATATGCTTGCTGGAATTATAATAAAATATTCATGAAACGGCACTGTTCGAGAATGCGTGAAGCCTTTGACGACGCTTGACGCTTGTCAAATCGTGGAGCCAACCCGTAACAGAACAGCTGCCGGTTTTACCCGCCCACTCCCTTCCCTTGTCAATGCCCAAACCAAAGGATGCCGCCGCAAGGTATTGAATAAGCTGTGCTCTAGTAACCATAGGGCGTAATTTTCGATGCCACATGCGCAAAGGCGAAACAAAAACGAAATATCGGAATTATATATGTTTTTACGTTCTAGCAAAACTTGTGGTGCAGTAGGCAGAGTGCTTGGCTGTCAGTCCGGCGCAGCGTGTTCGATTCCCGTCGGTCGCGACAGATGTTTTGTTTATCTTTTTTAAGGTTATGTTTGTTTTTTAATGATTTACCTTTTCTTTCTTAATATTGGGTTAGCCTTGGGTTAGTTCTTGTTGATTGAGCCTCCGTAGCAAGTGGAGGGCCATGCAAAACCATAATAACACCTGTTATTCTTGTTCCGCCACTGCGCATGTGGCATCGGAAATTACGCCCTATTGCTAGACACTTGCCAGCTTGTCTTCCATCCGTTAGTTGCCAGATCTGGAGAAGTTTTAAGTGCGTTTAGGGAAAAAGAGAAACTTTGCAAAATGTTAAAAGTTCTCGGGAATTTCTTAAACACATTGGAGAATTAGGAGGTAAATGTACGTTTTGTTAAATTTTGACGACATGCCACGTGGTGAAAGCAACAAGTGTGCCTTCTGAAAATTTTAAAGTTTTGGCTTTTGTGACAAATGACTCTACGCCACTGGTGAGCCAAGCAAACGAAAACGCAACAGGAATATACAATGTTGCCAAGCACTCTTTCTCTTTCTAATGGCTGGCTTTCAAACAGATTGAATCACGATGTCCATTGGTTGCAATGTTTTTGTGGCGTCCCATGCAATATCACATCTTCTTTTTTCGCATCTGCGCAAGTCCGCGCGCAAGATATTCCTTGGTAGGAAATCTGTCAAACTACCGCCAGTGGCGTCGTGTTTTTACGACTGGTTTATGTTATTGCTATTAGAGTTAAATCGAAACCATAGGCGTGTATTCATCAAATAATTGACATTGTGAGAGACGAACGTTGTTTATGACATTGTGTAATGCGAAAAGCCATGGTGTTTAAGCAATAAGAACTTGTACAAACCAGAGATATTCTTCCAAGAAGAATTAGAATTAGTTTAGATTTCCTGCTCATACAAGGTATACATATATTTCATAACCCATTGATATTTGAAACTTTATATTACGGCTCTGTTAAAGGAAAATCATATTTCAAATCCAGCCCCGACTTTTTCTACCCAACTGACATTAGCAAGGTCAAATTTAATTTTTCGCCTGACAGATCGAGTAATATTGCTGGTTGTTATAACTCGTGTCTACACACAGGAATATTACTTTGGCTCCCTGGCTTCCGCATGCGCAGAGTATGGGTGCGTTCGTTTATTAAGTGTCTAGGACTTCACGCATGGCCCTCCGCTCGCTTCGCTCGCTCCGGGGCGCAACCAAACAAAACTAACTGAAACTAACCCAAACAAAAAAAATGCAAACATAATCTTACTAACCCAACTAACTGAAACTAACCCAAGCTAAACCAAATTAAAAAAAAAAAAACAAACTTAATCTTAAAAAGGTAGAAAAAAAACGCATTGCCACCGACGGGAATCGAACCCACGCCGCCCACATGACAAGCAAATGCTCTAACCACTACACCACTAAGCCGCTAGGAAAGAACGCGCTGCATCGTAAAGACATTGGTAATTGAGGTATTTGTAGTGTAGGTGGCGTTGATTGATTCGTCACTCGTATTCTGCGCATGCGGAAGCCAGGGAGCCAAAGTAATATTCCTGTGTATAGACGCGAATGTTGTTATATGTGCCGTGTCCCAGGTTGATATCAGAAGCACTGTAACCTGTAACAACCTGTAATGACAACACTGTCATAGTCGAAAAATACGGAATTGTATTTGTTTGACTTTACCAAATATTACTTTGATAGATTTAAATATGAACAAAATGAAGGAGAGTCACTAAATTTAATTAGTTTAACTACTGGAAAAATGGGTATGAATAGGGTGGATACATAACATCCCTAATCATGAGCATTATAAGATCCTTTGCACAAATAGTGCACTATATAAAAATCGGCCTTTCCCATTGGTCGATCCGCATGGCCCTCCGCTCGCTTCGCGCGCTACGGGGAAAAGGAAACTAACCAGGTGCTAACCCAATCTAACCCAAGACATACCCAAAATCAAGAAAAAAAGCTGTTTAGAAACATAATCTTTAAAAAAAATAAACAAAAGCAACGGGGTTCGAACCCGCGTTTTCCAGGTGAGACCCAACGATCTAAACCTCTACACCACAAGAGCTCTTGATTGAAACCGATTGCATCACGCAGACATATCGTAATACGAGATGGATCGACCAATAGGAGAGGTCGATTTTTACATAGTGCACTATTTGTGTAAAGAATCTTTAAATGCTAATCAAGACGTTCCTTAATTTGAAAACTTGCTTAACCAATCAAATTCGTTTCAGGTGAATATAGATGTGTACTTCGAATCACTCTGCCCAGACAGTCATAGCTTCATAGTACACCAGTTGCAGCCACATTGGGACGACATAAGAGATTACGTAAATATACGGTTTATACCGTTTGGAAAAAGCATTGTAAGTATGTAAAACCCACTAGAACTGTAGCTTACCGAAAATATTATAGGGTCAGTACTTTGAACTTCGGTTAATCACTTTAATCACTTGTTAAATTAATCAGTGTTTTGAATACCTATGTCAATGTGACGCATTCAGAACACTGGTTAATTTAACGAGGGTGTAAAGTGACTAATCGAAGTTCAGAATTGTGGCCCTAATACTGTCGGGTGCAAGTGTTTAACAAAAATATTAGATATTAACCTACTCAAACAATTATACAAGATCAGATAAATAGTTTATTTATTAGAATGCATAGAACCTCTCATATAAGAAGTTTGTTTGTTAGAATGGACAGATTTCTTCAAATCGTTGTATATGGATTTGTGTATAATATAAAGGGCTTTCCATTAAGGGTTGTCATTTTGAATTTGGCGCCATATTTTTGCTGTCAAACAAAACATGGATGTTATTTTTTGACAGTTGGAGTCATATAAGTATCTTCTAATTTGTAAATTTTTATTTACACTAGAAATAGGATATTAGGGAATAGAGTAGGTTAATCCAATTGAGCTGAAATACCGAATTTACACTACTACTTGCCCGGGTGTAATGTCAAAATAAGGATATGTTAGCAGCTGACGCCGAGTGCTTAATACAAGGTTGCCAAATGCTGCACTGCAATTTCTTAAGGGGTGTAACAGTCTTTCACCAATACACCCCTAGGCAATTATTGTGTTAATTGAAACTTTGACAAATATTAAGTCAATGGAAAAAGCTAAAATATCTATTATTTAAGTCATATAATATGTGTTATGTAACTAACATGTAAAATATTTTGGAGGAGAGAAAAATATAACGAATTTTATTGGTACCTATATAAACCACACTGCAGATGGCCAAAATGGTAAAGCAATTATTAGCAAGAAGTAATAATAAGGGGTTTTTAATGTATGTACGAACTATATTATTATTTTCTAAACAGCAAACTAGAGTTCTCATTCCTTGCAAACTGCAAATGTGAATATAGTTAAGAATTTTATTTTGGACAAAATGGTGAATGTGTATAGGAAAATTATCCTGACAATGTTTTTCCTTTGGTATTTTTTGGCTTTTCGTAGACTAACCAGTGTAATAAAAAGAGTGTAAGTGCCACAAATAAGCCACAGAAAGTTTATTAAGAAAGTTAATGCGTTTTTAACAATATGGACGTGGCGTCGAGTAGAGAGCTATAGCCCAGGTTGATTCTCTTTGGGGTAGACGGGGTCGATTCTCTTTGGGGCTATAGACGCGTGCAATTCTCCTGAGTGACCTTCAGATAGCCCACTTGGCTTTGGGTGTATTCGACCTTGAACGACTGACTTTTTTGAAGGTCGCACATATGACTTGAAGGTCGCACATATGACCTTGGGATTGCTGCAAGCTTCTATAACCTTGGGAATGTTTTGTATGCATTTTACCTTGATTGACATTGAGATAATTTGAATGCCCTTGAGTTTTTTGTTGATGGCTGTGCATATGGCCTTGGGATTTCTCTGAGTGTACATGACCTTGAGCGCACTTGGGACTGTTTGCAGAGGGTTATTGTGTTCATGATGTGTGAAAGTCAGTTAAGGACAGGCAACTTGTGTGCCCTTGAGATAATTTCAAGCGACATCGACTTCGAGTAATGCAACAAATAGATATCAAGTGGTTAAGATCAAAAACAAGTTATCCTCAGAAATAAATGTCACATCAGGTGTTGCCCAGGGGGGTCATTTGATTTCACTTCTGTTCAATATTTTTGTAAATGACATTAAGGATATTTTTGCTAATTGTCTTTTTCTTGGCTTTGGAGATGACTTGAAAAATTTCAAAATTATTAGAAATAGGGGTGATTGCGTTGCATTGCAGGAAGACCTAAATAAGCTTTCTCATTGGTGCAATGTCAATAATTTAAGGCTTAATACTGATAAGTGTAAAGTTATAACCTTCTGTAAAATTAAGAACCCATGGGTTTATGAGTACTCACTAAATAATACAAATTTACAGAGAACAAATCTAGTGAAGGATTTAGGAGTATGGCTTGACAGTGAATTAACCTTTGTGTCTCATATTGAGAAAATGACATCAAGAGCTATGCGTCTTTTAAGCTTTATTTTTAGAAGTCGTAGGGAGGTCAATGATGATTTATTGTGAGAGATGTCTATTGTGCTTTAATGAGATCCTTACTTGAATATGCTAGCTTTGTTTGGCAACCTTGCTATGTTGTGCACAGAGATAGTATAGAAGGAATTCAAACAAAATTTCTTAAAAGAATAGGGCTCAAACTTGGCATTCCTTACGAAGACATTAATTGTCATGACCTGATGACTCTATTAAATTTAACTCCACTCGAACCTAGAAGAGTTGTTTGATATTTGCACACTTTCCAAAATAATTAATAATCAAATTAACACACCTGATCTTGCACTGCTTGGTTTCATATACCGTCAAGGGAGTCAAGAAACGAAACACTGTTTCATATTCCTTTTCATAGGACTAATTATAGTGTGAATTCACCTGAAGCAAACAGTGTAGTGCAGAAGTGCGATAAAATTGACTTTTTTAATGACAGCTCTAGGGTTTTCCAAAGAAAAGTGAGAAAAGCAGTGCAGTGGTAGATAGTATTTTTTGTAAATGTATACAGTTTAAGATTTTAGACTACTCTCTTTATATTTTGTATTTTTATATTTAAATGCTATATGCGTTAATAAAGAATTTGAATTTGA
>MU194844.1:1952-17592 GCA_016904865.1 Pissodes strobi | reverse complement strand
ATTTTTACCACTTGTCAATTATCTTAACCAGACTTGATTGTGATTCGAGGTTTTAATAAGACATTTCGGACGGTGTGACGCCATTCGGAGTTTGCGCATAGCGATATAAGCGTCGCTTTTATTGCTATGCTCAGACTCCGGAGGCTTCAAACCATCCGAGATTTCATGCTAGAACAAACCTATTAATCAATGGAATAATGAATGAAAGCCTGGGTTGAAGAGATAATAATAATTAATATATAATTGAATCATCAAACTTCCAAGATGAAATAAATTGATTCATAAACATATGTATTAAGAAAACTTAGAATTTCATAAGATGTTTAAAAAAGAAGTAGATAAATAATATGAAATCGACTACTATGTTTTAACATATTTTTTGATTAGTGGGCAACTATTTCGTACTATACTTATCCATAGCTACAATATAGTCCAATATTTATCCAAGTTTCGAGAAGGTTTATCGTGGAACGTACAACCATATACTATATAATAACTCACATAATGTTAATATCTTAGGTGGCTCTATTTAATATTAAGGTGAGAGTTTTGTATTTTGTATAAATAAGAACGTTTGAATATTCAGTAATACAAATCAAATAACTTCGCAGTGGTGCAATTTCCCACTGCATAGTAAATAAATAAACAAGGGGTGTGGTTGAAAACATCTTCCAGTTCTTTAACATTCTCAAAATAACACCCCTTCTCCTAATATTCTCTATGTTTTAACATACTTTTCGTCAGCAACTACTTCGCACTATATACTTATCCATAGCTAGAAGATAGTGCTAGAGTTATCGAAGCTTCGAGAATGTTTATCGTAGATAACTACAAAATTATATATTAACTCGCAATACCATTGATACATTAAAAGTGGCTTTACTTAATTCGAAACCTTTGAATTTTATATAAATAAAAATGTCTGAGCGTTCAGTAACACAAAATAAACAAATTCGTAGTATATAAAATTGTACTCTGAATAGCAATAAATAAGTTTAAAGGGATGTGATTAAAAACAACTTGTGTGTGCTCTATACCCAATCAACCGTAAGTTTACGAAATTTCTTATAATATTAAATTAGTTTTAGTCCAGTGCTGATTTTATTAACAGTCCAATTTTCAATTGTACGGTCCTGGGAAGGCACATTACTTTCAATAGTGAGGATTTCAATAAGAGAGAGCTCGCTGTGAAAATTTAAATGTAACACTGGCACTTAAGGTGAAATGGACTGCTGATGGAAAAATAAACCTAAAGAAACTCTCTTGTGGTTGAAATCTATTTCGTATGGTCATGGAATAATGACGTAGTTAGATTAGTTTGTAAAATCCGTCGCATATTGAAGGGAAATATAATATAATTATAGGAAAGCTACCGAACAAATAATTAGGGAGTCAGTTTAACTTAGTTGGTTGCTTGTCTATGATTATATGACTTGAATGTCATTATTAGATAAAAGTTCATTTCAGGCACTTCATTTTGGTGTTTAAATTTTTGAAACACTAGTTTAAAATGAGCTAGAACGATAGACAATCTAGACTATCACACGATCTCCTGGATACCAAAGCACACATACTGCAACACCCACAAATAGAACAAATGGTTCTTCTCAGAACCAACTGACAAAGCTTGGCACTCTTGTCAGAGTCTGCCAACTCAATATCGAAGGCATTAGCAGATCTAAAAGTGAATACCTGTCAAAATTTCCTTTGGACCGTAACATTGATATGATCGCTTTGACTCATGCTACTGACGAATCACAGCTCCGGAAAAGAGGAAAAATTCATGGGTATAGAGTGTTTGAAGCAACGTATCACTCCCACTACAGCATAGCTACATAAGCTCGCGTCAACCTGGATGAAGTTAGACTTGTGTTCATTTCCGAAGAAGATATTTTCACTGTAATTATTAAAGTTGCCGGGATACTTATGTCTCTAAGTCTCCTGGAACCCAGTGGCCAAATAACGTACTTCCTGCTAAAATTCACCCAAGAATTTATGCGGGCGATCTCAATAGCCACCACACCCAATGGAGGTACCTTCAAAACGACCAAAACGGTACAAAATTGGTAAGTCGGGCTGAGGCTGAAAACATTCAGTTAGCGTTTAGTACTAATTAGAGGTGCACTTTTTCGTTCTGCTAGATGGAGCTCCGAAACTAATCCAGATTTGTGCTTTGTTTCCACAGACCAAAACGGTATTTTACGCCACAACCACTATCGAAAATACCTCGGTATTACATTGGATAGTACACTCTCTTTCAACAAACATCTAACAAACCTGGCAACCACACCCACCTAATGGCTATCCGTATTGTGTCATATAGAGCCACCGAAAATCGACAAACTGCAGAGTTTTAAAAAATCTGCGAAAATCCAGATCCATCAAGACATAATATGATTCAACCGACTAAAATCTAGGAATCCAGCTGTCAGAACAGCTCAACAGCTTATGACCGATGACTTTAATGGACAAAAGCAATGGGTATCAGACTGGCAGAACAAAGTTATGCCAGCCTGGCACTCCCGGCTAGATCCAGGAAATCCTCCACAGGGTTTCAACATGTTTCGTAAAATTTGGGTTCGATCAAACAGGATTCGGACTGGCCATGGCAGAAGTGGATCGGCCTTGCACAAATTAGGGTTAGTCCAGAATGCGATTGCAGTGCTGCTTCTCAAACAATGCATCCCATTACTTACGAATGCCCGATAAGGGCCTTTCCGGGCACAACTGATGATTTCTTACATGCAACACCCCAATCTGCAAAATGGGTTAACCAACAAAATCTGTGATAATTCTAATGATAATACTCATGCATTTTTTGTATGTTTGATGTTTTTTTTTTAATTCTTGTTGTGTTTATACATCGAATTTCTGTATATGTATTGTAAATGCCACAAGCTAAGTGTGCAAGCATGTAAGTGCATCTTTTTCTTTCAATTTCCTAAAACCTTTAAAATTATATTGTAAACTACTAAAATTCATAAAACTACTAAATACATATCACCCTGTCCTAAGTTTGAACTTGACCTTGGAATTTATTA
Organism: Pissodes strobi; assembly: GCA_016904865.1. Lineage (NCBI taxonomy): Eukaryota > Metazoa > Arthropoda > Insecta > Coleoptera > Curculionidae > Pissodes > Pissodes strobi. The sequence goes on along the minus strand of MU194844.1, from coordinate 14,551 downwards.
TATAAACATTAAGGGCAAATTATAAACAACGCGAGCAGGCAACCCGAGCGATGAAACCATGAAACGCTCAGCAGTTCGCGCCAGCGAACCTCAGTTCGTCAGAATTTGTATCTCACCTAATGTCATACTCGAGCACATTGCCCGCGAACTCAATTCCCTTACCTGAGTCGTCTTGCTCGAGTTTATTGCTCGCGGACTCAATTCCTTTACCTGAGTCGTCTTGCTCGAGCACATTGTTCTCGTACTCGGGGGTTGTCTTCCCTCAGTAGTACAAGTCGAATCTAGAGGAGATTTATTAAAAAATAATTTTCAAAATAAAAATCTGTGAAGTTCAAACTATAAGTAGAAATTTAAGTGAATCTTACCCAACCGAACTATAAATGAAACATAACACAAACACTTAAGAAAAACTATATTTATAAAACAGGGACCAAAGTAAACAGTTCGTAAATATACCTCAACAGAGGAAGCATGTGCACCTTAGTACTAGGGTGAAATATAAACTAATCAACATTTCTGACCGATAAACATTGTTAATAATTTCTTGTTAAGTTCTACGTTGTTATTGTTTATCAAAATTGCCTTCTTTATCATGTCGTAGAGGGATTCGGAATCTGAGCTACTCTCCTGCACGCTAAACAAGGCATGGCGTCACGGGACAAAAACATTACGTGACATTATCTCATGTCCACATACAAGACACGTTCATTTCGGTGAAGAACTCATTTTGGTCTCAAATTATAGCTTTGAAAATATAGATAGATCAAAAGTTAGATGGAAGACGCTCATTTTACACCTAGTTTTATGTACTGGTAGGACTGCTTAAAACAGAAAAGAATTTCTTCACAGGAAACCATCAAAGTGATATAAAAATGGAAGTATTGAAGTCACCGAAATGTTGATCGCATCGACGCACGACCTAGAAAATTGCAATCAATTAAAATATCCGAATGTTGGGCTTTTATTTAAATCGATTTTTTAGACGTGACCCTGGCATGCTAAATGAAGTTTTATATATAGTTAGGGTCTTGGTTTCAAGTTGTGAGATCCACACAATTACTTATACAAAAATATCCATAAAACCAGTTTTTCCTAAAAATGTTATCTAATCTACATCACTGACAGACATTCAAACTGATTTAATATTCTTCAATTCAAAGGCACGGTCAGTGGTAGGCCTTTAAATTTAGTTATCATTCGAAGATCTCATATATGTGCAGCAACGATTGTGCTATGTCATTCCAGAATCTGTCGATAACGTGCGTTCAAGTTTTCTCGATCTCTGTGACAATATAATGGGTCTAATATTTAGTCACCCATACTTTATATAAGATAAGGGTGAAAGAGAATTTGTTAGTTTTCGAAACATTCTTATTTGATATTTTAGAAAATAGGTCGAGTTAGGTTTGCAACTATATTATGTTATAGTCTATATAAATTAATTAAAATGCATTTTTATATCTCTAACTTTATTATAACATTATTTTTAACATTTTAACCTATTTATACTTTAAGTTAGTTTAGCAGTATTTTAAATTATTCCTTTTAAGGAAGAATGTGCCATTTTTATATGTTTATCAAGTTTTGGATAAGTATAAATAACACTATAGTACATATTCACGGCGGATTTAAACAACTTCGTACAGCCTTGGAAACTTTTGTAACTTGAATACTGGTGCAACCAAAGTTGTATTTTGTAGGGGTTTATTTTATGAAAAAAGGCACTACCTACTGCAGATTTTTGGCCTTTACGAGTCTAGGCACGTGATTAACAATGGGTCAAATATTTATTGTTTGGAAGGGGAACTAAAAATTTCCTCCCCACCTCCAACCAAACCTACCCCTAGCTGCACCACAGCTTATTCAATAACCAGCTATGTCCGCAGTTTACAGTTAAGGCGTTCCTTGGATTGGTGTTAGAGTTGTTTGAGTGAATGTTTCATTTATAATTGAAAAAAATTTCCCTACTCCCTTGTCAATGTTTTTTGCTTCGACTGTTCTTTTTCTGCTTTATGCTGGGTATTATTGTGACCTCATTCTGCATAATCACATTTACATCTAATTTCTGATTCTAAGACGTTCAATATTCAATAAAATGGGGGTATTTTGCATTTACTACCTCTTTTCTAAGAATTGCCTTCTTCCGAAAGGTTTTTCTGCTCATAAATGTATTGCCTCTGTCGATTTGAATAAATAATAATACCTATTACTTACCCATGAGAAATAATTCATACTCACCGGTTATTACTCACGGATTCTATTAATCAAATTACCCATGCTTAGTGACATTATTATAAGCGCTAAAAGTTAACTAATTCATCCATATTATTATAAAGAACATATTTTTAAAACGATTCATATGTAGTCATGATCAAAAACGGTAAAGTTGAAAAGTGCCTAAATATAAACAGAAACCCTAAAATCACATCAATAAATATTCAGATAAATTTATGTGTACTGATTAATTAATTGTTTCAGATTTTCATTATTATACGTGCTTTTTTATCGTTAAGTGAATACCTTACCTACCAACAGTGCAACAATAATAAGTATGGTCGAATTTAGTGACGAATGAGATTACAGAAGCAGCAAACGTAGAATGTCTACAACTTGCTATCCGGAGAAATCAGGAAGCAAATCCGAAGTCGTTTAACTTTTTTTTATGGACTGGAGGAAAAATCAAAACCCGAACTCAAAATGAAAACGTCCTTCTGGTTTATTTTCAACAACTTTCACAGAAATATAAGTCGTCTTCATTACGAGCACATTATTCTATGTTAAAAAGCACCCTGCCATTAAAAACTTAGAGATTTTTTGAAAAGAAAGTCGGAGGGATATCGTGCAAAAAAGGCAAAAACTCAGATGAAATTCATAAATATGTAATGAGGCACCAGATAAAAATCATATCGTAACTAAGGTAAGAATTTAGAAATACGACACATCTATCAATTTTCTTATTAAATGTTCTCTTTATAAATTTAAGGTTGCATTAATTATGGGGATTGCCGGCGCTTGTCGCAGTATCGAGTTGCGTCTAGGCTCTGCATTTTTGGTGAATATACCAAACACGAAAACAAAAACTACCAAAACGTTTACTGTTCCTCGTAAATTCTATGAATTACGCAAAAAATAAATTAACATTCTTCCGAAAAATCCGTTATGCCCAACTACATTTTCTTAAATTATAAACAATGCAAATCTACATACAATCCAGACTATTCGAATCAACAAATTTGGATGAATGGGAAAGAAAATTGCAAATTTTTTTAATCCGCCAACTCCAGAACTTTACACCGGCCATACATTACGAAGATCGTCCGCTACTTTTCTCGCAGACAGTGGTGGTGGCATAACAGGTCTGAAAGGACACAAAGGGTGGAACTCTACCTCCATGTAACTTGTCAAGCGAGATTTTCGCAGTGAGGATTCACGTAGACTCCTTGAGTTTCCGATTTACTGGCGTCATTTTAGTCAACCTGTCGTGAAAATTGACAGTTTTGGTTCCGGCTGGAAAGATTTTTTTGATTTCACCTTTTGAGGGATTCTTTAGCCGGGCCTTTTATTTTCAAGTTTCGGTGTCTGAAACTGCCCTTTGGTGGATTTAAATGCTGATTTCGACAGGTGAGTGTTTTTACGCTTCTTTTTTTGCATCTTCTTTTCTGTGAATGCCGCCATCTCTCTTACAGAGGCCTGCTCGTCCACTCTGCAATCTGGTGATTCCGGCGTAAGCCACCGAGAACCTTTTACAGGGTTCTACCTACAGATTTGTTTCTACCGACAGATTTACTGCTATCGACGGGTTTTCCTGTTTTCTCTGGTCACGTCTGACTAGTAGCCGAGCCCTTCTCCTGCTGGTCTTTTGACTCAGCCATATCTGGCAACCTAGAGACATACCTGCGGAGCTCTTCCTCTACCGAGGAAGTTATAGCATCTAATTTTCTGGAGGCTACCGGAGGAACTGCCCAAATGTCAGATTTCTTTTTTTATATATCATACGTATATCTAGCTGCGGTAATTGCTATTTAGCTAGTAAACAGTTAATTACTTTCCAAATATTAAAACTTGCTCGTATTGGTCTCTCATTGGTAAAGTTTCATTAAACAGTTAATTACGATCAGTCTAAACAGACACTGGTTATTAAATTTAATCGTAAAGTAAATTTTTGATTAGCATAGACATGCGAGTTTAGTTAGATCTCACTAGTGCTGGTCAGTTCTGTCTAATTTAAATTCTAGTAAGGTACATCACATTTATAGTGACTTAATTCATGTTATAAGATTGCACCAATCTCACCTAATTTTAAAATAGGTACAGTTCTTTTTTTGAATTCGATCATTCCTAGCTGATTTATACATTAGGCTCAAGTTTCAAAATTCGGTTTGAAACCGAATATTTTATCAGACTCCGTCACTATGCTTTTATTTTCATTGGATTGGATTTAGTTGCTTGTAATAGAGGTTACTGGTTACAGTACGTGCATTAGCGTTGTGCAATTGATACCGTTTTGTTTTCTTTTGGTTCAATGGTTCTCAATCCCTAAAATAGGAGGGAGCACATAATGATCAAGTTATGACAAGAGCAATGAACAATCTTGTATGTGATTCACAGCATCAACAGCGTTTGTGTTTTCCGATTAAGCTTGAATTTCCGGCTGTTGCTAGCGTGTCGGAGCCCATTCTTATATTTAATTTAATTAGATAATCGTACGGCTTTTGTAACAAATCATGATTTGAGATAGGTTAAGTATACATTAGTTGAGTGTTTTTTTACTTGGTTGGATTAGCCGAAGTTATGCATAACATTTAGTCGTTCGACAATAGCGCAAGTTATAAATTTGTATCTCTCTTATAACGTTATTCCTCCTCACATCCCCACTTCTAAAATAAAATTTGATCTGTCAGATTTTCTGGTCATATTCTTACCTTTATAGGCAGCTCCCATTCTTTTTTTTTTGAAGCGCAATAAACCAACTTTACATTTATAGCATTTACCTGTTTTCATTTAGTTATATAATAACTTCCCTCAAGTGGTAACGTTCCATAGGAGAAAGTCGCAAGAAGTAGTAATTATCTGATTTTTTTTATTACTTGCGCTCCTTAATTGAAACGTTCTGTATTTCTGACATTCAAATCTGATCTAATTTTCTAATTTATTTTTGTTATTTTCTTTTGTCGTGGAACTTAGGCTAAAACGAGTTCCATATTTCAACTTCGGGGTATTTCTTGCTTGTTCCGTCTACAGGGTAGTGGCGCTTTAAATAAATAAATCTACCCGTACTCTCTGACATTTGAGCTAGCGCCTAATTTGTATGCTCGGTGACAACTCGTTCTAGCCTATGTATCGACAAATGTAAATTCATTCAGTTTTAATTTTAAACTCAAACTCAAACTTAAAATTTTTCTTTTAATTGGAAATGATTCGCTCTCCGTTCCTTCTAAGCTGGAGTGATGGTTTTGCGTCAATTAGAAGAAAAGAAAAAGCCTAATGAACTTCATTTCAAATTTGCCAATTTCTGCGTGGGGGTATGGTGTCAATAGAGATTTTTAAGTTATAGAAAAATTTAGCTTGTCATTGGCCCCAGATGGGTTTGGTTTCGATGAAATTTAGGATTCAAGAAATGATTTACTTATTAGCGAGCTTATTTAGGTCCCCTAACGTTTAAATGTCTTGGAGGGGAGCTTCTATTGTTTACTCAAGTGTGTGTCCACTTAAATTTTAAAAGTACCCTATATGCACTATTGTGTTATACCCTTACAAGTGATTGATTAAATCATCCTTTATTTTGGGCATATTTCATAATCCAATTCTAAAATGTACTCGTGAAATATAGTCAGAATGACAGAATGACGTACGTTTGTTTACATTACCTTCTAAAATAGCGCGATTGGTCGCGGTGACCTATTACTGGCTTTAAGTTCACATTTACTTTTCCTTCCACTCTAACGCGATTGTCTGTGACATTTCTGAAAGTTTTTTTTTATTATGGGCAGCGAGTGGAAAGCCATGCCTGAAGTTAATAACACAAGGCTTTCTTAACTATAAGTTTGAGTGATTTGTACTCGGGTTTGTATAATTTTATGATCAAATGCAACAATTTCTTCCAATAGCTCTGTTAATGCAGCGGCCGTGCACTGTGTTTGCAATGTAGGCGGCCCGGGTCCGATTCATATTGGCGACAAGGCATTCTTTTATGGTCATGTCTGCTGCTTTAAGTTAGTGAAAAAAAATAACATTTTGTAGACTGAGCTAGCAACAGTCAAATAGTGATAAAAAGACGGAATGTCTAATGTTACAAACATAAACTCACCAAACTAACCCCAAAAAAGCTAAACGCGACCCAAATGGTCCAACGAAGTACGAAACGAAATGGTAATTCAGTGATATTAGGTATTATCACTGAATTACCATTTCGTTTGCAGCCAACACAGATGACAGCGAGCAATCCCGTTGTAGTATATAGGAGGAAATGACTACAGCACTCTAGTAGTAATGATGTGTGCACGTCACCTGTATGTAGATCTTTGCCATCAGTAACCGACGCTCAAGTTCATATATCTATAGAAGACAGCCGTTTAATGCAAATCACGCTAATAACACATACCTACTTGCTCGCAACTACTAATTAAATATTCATCCGCGATTAAACAAATTATAAAGCATTATAAAATGTACACGCATATAAATAACAAAGCATGTCGGCATCGTATGCGAATGAAAGATATGCAATTTGTTTCGAAATTAATTAATAGGGTGCGAGTACGCCACTGACATGACGTGATAAATGGGAAAGGATCACGCTTGGGGCCACCATCGTTTCATATGCAAAATTATTAAACGTCCTATTATATATTATACACAACGCTTTGTACGCGAACTTCCTAATTTGTGGCAACTTAAATTAATAAGCGCAAAGTTAACGTGCTAGTATGAAGCTTTTTACAGGTTTATGTGTCTCTTGCTTTGCTTACTTCTTGATTTTATAACATCAAAAGTAAGCGCATTTTATGGGAAGCCAGGAAGCGACGGTATATTTTCAGACTTTCTAGCAGTGCGCTCTTATTTTAATTTGATATCCAATATCTTTATAAAGTTTTCGCTACGTTATTTCAATAACTTTTAAATCTAGGGCTAAAACTTCATCCATCATGGAACTTTTAATTCAAATTGTCGATCTTCCGGCTTTGCTTCAATTTCGAATTAGTCCATTAATCAAGTAAAACTAATTTTTAAATTAGGTCTTATCTATTACAAATTATTTCAATTAAAGAATAACTGAAAAATAATTTTGATACAACCTGATTTAGCTAAAATGACAAAATACAGGAAATCTTTGTCAAAAATTGTTTTATGCTTTGACTGGTGGAGTAGCACCATTTAAAATTGAAATCGAGTTATACTTCGACGTGATACAACACCGGGCAATAACGCCAGCAGAACTGATTCTTAAATAAATGCCTAGCTAACAAATTTTAAAAATCTTTATTTAATATTCTTCAAACTTGTACCTTTACCCATTTTTTCAGCCTTGATCTAATTACTGTTGCAATCTTCAATATTGTGTCATCTTCCCTTTTGAATAAAAACATTTTTAATAGCATGATATATATGAATCTAGTGTTCAGTGATAGTTGACTTATTTTGTCGAAACATTTTGAGGTTACGTAGGCATGATTTTTCCTTCACCAGATTTTCTCATCACATATTATCTCCAAGACAACTCCTGGCATACTGTACTCATTGGGCCCTTGAGTATTTCTAAATGGGTTTCTATTTTTGAGTATCTGTATTTTAGAAGGAATTTTTAAGTATTTCTTCTGTTGCCTACAAATCAGACATAATTTGTACAGAATTTTCAAGAATTTTTAATACTCCATTAGTCTTGTGTCTTAAATTTATCTTTCAATTTAAGGATTAACAATTCTAGATTCATGGGCCTGTTTTAAGATCTGAAGTTTGCGTTGAATATGGATATATAATATAATAAAATAATGGGTTTACTGGCAATAAAGTATGGTTTGAAACGGATTTTATGAATTATTAAAAAACATTATCATTAAAGAAGGGGCAACTACTTCGCTAGGTAGAAAAAATCATTTTTCTCCGATTGACAGCAAATATTAATTTTGCAGACACATATCAATCAGCAAAGTATTACTTTTCCTGTCCAGGCAGCAAAGTGGTTAGTCTCCATGGGAATAAAACGTTTGACATAAGTTGTCAAACTATAATTATTATGGACATATACATTTCCATAGCAACCAACCGTTCCAACAATTGCGATTTCTATCAAATTTTGTCATAATTTATCACTACAGGAAAAATAAAAATATTGTGGGAATTGTAATAATTTGCAAATATACAATATACATATATCATTATAAACAATCGGAGAAAAAATTATATGTTCAACTCGGCAGCAAAGTAGATTGACTGCCTTAGCTGAATTCCTAGCCTCGCTACGCTCGGCTATGAACTATCAGCCGCGGCAGTCAATCTACTACTTTGCTGCCTAGTAAAACAAATAACTATTGTTTCATAAGAAATGGATTGCTGGAGGGACAGATTTCTGAAATAGACAGCTTATCATTATGCTTTAATTGAATAATATATTAGGTAATGTTTTTTTATAAAATACTGGACCAGACTATGCAAGGAGTGTATTAAAGAAGAGTTGTATTAAAACTGTAAATTAGAAAGTGTAATTTCATTAATCAATATATCAACATGTTAGGCTCGGAACTACATATAAATTAATATGCCCATCTGTAAAATGCATATTTTTAAACTACATTTTTGGGAGAGATCTATTTATTAAAAATCTTCACACTCTCTTAATTTTTTAATCTAAGCGTCACTCTATAATAATGCAAATTTTAAGATAAAGCTCGAATATCTTTTGCCTTTAAAGCCTAATTATTTGTATACAAACTATTTACTAAAATTACATAATTGGTTCTACAGGAATAATTATTATTTTTATTATAAGGATATGAAATTTGTGCTTCAAGAAAATTTTAAACCTAAAAATATATAAATTTCCTCGCTTTTTATTAGTCTGTAGCAGTGCGCCAGACAAAGGAGTCCTTGTAAAGCGACGTTCTAGGTGTTTCCAGTTGTACAACGCCGGGTGCGCCCTAGCCGTCTGTCATGGCTGTCTGACAGGCGCTACTGGGGGCGGGATGATTCGGACCAGATCTAGGGAATATCTGCCCTGAAAATATCTATAAAATACAGAAATTTCAGCCACTTGTCTGCAGTGTTCCAGACTATCCAGATCCCGAGTTAACTCCGGGTCGCCGACGAGACGCACAGCTCTCTTCTGAATGGAATCCAGCAGCTTTAGGGTGTTCTTAGGTGCGGCACCCCAGATGTGTGAACGATATTCTTAGCACGGTCTTATTTGCGCTTTGCAGAGCAAGAGTAGCTGCTGCGGTGTATATAATTTCTTGTTGCGTAGTAGCGCACCAAGCCTCTGCGAGGCTCACCTTGCGATGTTAGCAACGTGGTCATGTCAGGACATATTACTGTTGACCAAGATACCCAGTAGCCCAATTGACGAGGATCAAGGAATGATCGATCTTGCCATAATGATGTCAGGGCATGATGATGCCGCAAAATGATAATCAAAGAAATTGCCACGAATACACTTGAACTAACCCTAAAATTGTATTTAGAGCATTCCACATAAAATGTATTACTGTTAACTTGTACCGGGTGTTTCACTATTTAATGGAATCCCCCTTTAATTTTCTCAATTGACGTTTTAGAAAAAAACGTCAAATACAAGAAATAAAGGGTATGATGTGAAGTTTTTTTGTGGCATAGCACAGTTGTTTACAAGGGTGTCCCAAAATGCAGGATTAAACAAAGTTTTATTTTTTTTTAAATGGAACACCCTATATATGTATTATTGCATATTTGGATTTTGCGGAAAATTCTAGACATATTTCATAAATAATGTCCTATACCTATCTGTTACTGTTTTTGAAATATTGACAGTTGAAAATGGACCATTTACCAAGTTTGACAATCTGCAAAATCTAAACGGCTAAATATACAGCAAAATGGTTTGTACTTTCTTGTCTTGGTTTTTCATAAGCTATCGTTTGACACTAATTTTTTATTTAACCAGAGGTTAAGAAATTCCGATTAAATTTAACCTCTGGTTATATCTAAAATTAGTGTCGAACGATAGCTTATGAAAAACCTAGATAGGAAAGTGCAAACCAGGTTCCTCTATCTTTAGCCGTTTAGATTTTACAGGCTGTCAAACTTGGTAAATGGTCGATTTTCAACTGTCAATATCTTAAAAACAGTAACAGATAGGTATAGGACATTATTTATGAAATATGTCTAGAATACTCCGCAAAATCTAAATATGCAATAATATATAGGGTGTTCCATTGAAAAAAATAAAACTTTGTTTAATCCCGCATTTGTGGAACACCCTGTATAGAACTGTGCGATGCCACAAAAAACTTCACATCATACCCTTTAATTTTTGTATTTCACGTTTTTTTCTAAAACGTCAATTGAGAAAGTTAAAGGGGGGTTCCATTTAGAGTGAAACGTACGTCATTTGAACAGAATTGCATTAGATATGAGAAGATCACTATCATTAGACGAGGCTCAATTCACGCTGACCGTATACAACAGTATATTTAAAACCCGCTTACAGAGAGCAGTATTAAGTAAACCTACGATAAAAAAAAGTCGTGAAGCTCCCATATAGACAGATCGGATTTAGAGTTTTTCTTTCACTCCACGACTCCACCGACTCAACATATCTAGACGTGGTAGGTAGGTAAAAAATCTAACAGTCAAATAAAACCAAACCAATCATTGTATTGGTTAAGGTTCATGACATACGAATCCTATATAACACTTAAGATTAAAAGTAGCGATCAGATACGAATGGATTTATTTAGATAATATAATAAAAATTCACTGAGGAGGTTAACAACTTTGGGTAGGTTAATGCTAAGTATTCAATATAATGAAGAATGTATTGTTTCTTCCCCTACTTAAATTAATTATCCTTGCTTTATTGAGATTAATTAAAATACAGATGTTTCATTCATTACGATCCATGTATATAACAAAAAAACACATTTCTATTATTAATACCCGTTTTATAGTATACTATTAAATAACTGTAAAGCAGGGACAGACTGTTTGTGTGGAGAAATATTGTTTGACATTTGTATTACACCAATTATTCCAAGAAAAAACACTTATTCAATAGTGCATGGAAGGAAAATCTATTTAGTAGCACCGACGTATACCTCTTGCAGTTTTATCAACTTGTTGCCAAATGTAGATGAATTCTAAATTAATTAATTTAAACATTAGACAAGGCATATGAAACTTAAAGCTCATATTATATCATCGAAAGAGGTTCGTAAGTGCGAAAATCGTCAGGATATTTGATAGAAATGCTTAGAAGATTGTGAAGAATTCTGTTTTCTTTCAGTTTTAATGTCGGTCGAAGAAGATGTCACAATATGGTACAGACGTTAAAATGAACAAATTACATACCTTAAGTTTTCAAAATAATTATAATTTTTAAATCTATATCAACAGTAACCTTTAAAAGTAAAATTTAGTAACAGATTTACAGAGGTCTGAAATAGTATTTTGGTTAAAATTTAGGAGAATGGAGATATTTCGTATGTTGCTTATAAAAACATATTAAACTCAAATAGAGAACATTCACAGTTGTAATTACAATTCGATTTTGTAATAATGATAATATACGTTTTGTGTCATGAAAATATCTCTAACGTTGCTCATATTAGGAAATTGTCGAAGCCAGGATTTCACTTAATTGCTTTTGCCAGTTTCAATTTTAAAGTGACCCTTGATACGAAGGGCTAAGGTAGGAGAAATAATAGCGGATTTCTTGGTTTTTTGTTTAGCTTACTGCACGAATGTTGGAGGGAATATATAATTAAACTGAATAAAATTTCGCTTAACAATATTTTATCTTTTTATTAAAATATTTAATGAAAATTTTTTCGCGGCACAGATATTTTCGACAATATTTATTATGGATAGGGATCGAAACTTTAATTATTTATTTAGCGATGAAACCAAGAAATAAAAGCACAAATGCCAATCGCAACTAAATAATAAAATTCACATAAAAATATATTTATGTTGTTCATCAATCAAAAAATGAACACAAACACCTTCTTCACAATGGAGTTTATAATAACACCAAATTTTAATAATACATTATATCAGCAGGCGTCGTCAAATCTACATGTCTTTAATAAAACGCAAAACATCACATTTTTCTTCCGCAAAGAGCAAAAAGGGGGAATATTTTATTTATAAAACCCGAGGCGGAATTATCTACTCAGCAAAGTTCTTTCAATTCCACCCTGAAATCGCTTCGGCATAAAAAAGTTTGGATTGCTTCAGGCCGGGGGCTATGGATTATGTTATGTATTATAGGCACGACAAATTTAATGTAGCGATAAAAAGAGAGATTATCGGGAAACTCTAGAGTATTTAATCTTTGTTCAGGGTAATTTGGAAAAGTTTTAAACCGAGTTAAGTTCTTGGTAATATTCCCAGTGTTTAAAATATTCCAA
>JAEQML010069293.1:0-17594 GCA_016904865.1 Pissodes strobi | reverse complement strand
TCTACGCCATCCAACACATCCTCTGCCTCTTCTCGCAGGTTTTCTACCTTTTCAAGCAATAACATCTAAAAAGAATCTTAGTTTATAGTGTGTATTATAATATAAAAATTAAAGTTATAAGTTGTGTAGAAATCTGTACAAGTTAATAACTTAAAATTAGAATAAATCGAAACATAGACGTTACCTTTGAAGCTGCGATTAGCTGGCTAGCTGTTCTTCTGTTCATAAATTCAATGTTTTCCACTAAATCGGCTACCTTTGCCTTAGCTATACTTTGCAGATTCTTATAACCCGCGTTGTAAAGCTGTTTGGCTCGATTCTAAAAAGAGATAGATATATTAATTAGTACAGGCTTCAAAGTTCACGATACTTTCAAATAAGTTTCCAAATCCGTTACTTTTGAAATGACAATTATAGGCTGACCAGTACTTAAAGCAAAATTCAAAATGCGGGATCAAATTTCTGAGATTTTGACCTTTAATTAATGTGTATTTCCAATGTATAGTAATTTTAGAAAACTATAAAAAGTATAACTGTTTTATGAGCTTATGATTATGGCAATACAAAGTTTGCATGGTCGCAGACATTTTCTTAGGTAGTGAAGTGATGGTAAATTAGCAGGTGATACTCGTAAGCCTTGTGAAAGTCAGGATTTGATCCAACTCGGTGAAAAACTAGAATGAAAATATTCAATAAAATAGCATGAAATGCGGCTAGAGGCTCCAGAGACCGTGCTGTACCCATTATGCATATTAAGCCCTAGATTATGAAATTTCCGTCCCTGGACACCCCAAAACTAACTTGCACTGCACTGCTGATACAAACTATAATAACAGTTTACACTAAGTAATTGGGTGCGGTTAATAGAGATTTGCTGTTGCCGTAGAGCAAAGATGCCACATACCTGTTTTACTGCTGGTAGTTCCATAAGAGGTACCAGTTCCCGGTTACAGCAATGCGACAATCTCAGACTCATTCCTTTTAATAAATGAGAAAACGCCCAAAATTCTTCCAGCTGTTCGCAAAAATTAACTACGTTCGACGCAAACGTGGCGGAAATTGTCATAAGGTTTTGTACGATTCCCCTGTTGATCTATAAACAATATTTAGATTGTTAAGTCATTACCATGTTGTCATGTCACTTTCAATGGATAATTTTATGTGCTATATAATAAATATTTAAAATTCTGCTGTACCTGGTATTTATCCGATACTTTAAATACTGGCATTTCATTCCAAAGATCATAAAGCATCAATGTAACGTAGAACCTATTCAGGATTGTTTCTGATATTTTCTAAAATGGTAAACATTATTTAGTATTACAATTCAAGTTGCATTCAATTCAGGACTAAGATTTCCTTTTTAGGAAATTAATATAAATCCATTACTGCTCTGTTCTAGGTTGTAGCACCCAATGAGAGGGTTTCCCTAAAACTGGTCACTATACAACAAAGGTTGGGGAAAAGAAAACTTTTCATCATTCATAAATTATAATATTTTTAACATTAAGTATTTTGCATTTCACTAAATATAATTTTCACTGACGACCTAAATGTAAACCCAAATAGAGATAAGAATTATTGCAAAAAAAAGGTTGATTTGTATTGTGCAACGATATAGTCGATATACCAGAGGTACCTAAATATGTTTAAAATCATGATCTTTGGTGGCTTGAACTCGACTAGAATAATTTATCCGATCAATATTCTTGTAAACACAGCGGATGCAAGTTAAACATTATTTTTTCTTCGACCCTTTTTGTTGTATTTTTTATTTGATTTTCTTGGCGTAAGGTCGCTTGGGAAGAGAAATGGTTTTTATTTCAAAAAATCCATTTAATTTTTAAAACAAATATGCCTTTTTCAAAAAGTGTACAGAGCTAAAAGAACAAAAAAAATTCTTTAGGTTAAAATATTCTCCAAAATCTAATACAAATAAAGCCTACCTTGAACCAAAGAATATTATAGTACACAATAGAAAACTCATCCCATGTGAAAAATTTGTATCTCCTATGGAAGCAGACTTTTCGAGCCTGCTTCCATCGAGCGAGTCTCGCCGTAAAAGCGACCGCGTGCCCGGCCACGTTGCCAAATTTGTGCTGTTGAAATTTGCCCGGCGCGGCGTCAAAGATAATAGATAATTCTACTAGGAAAATATTTGTTGGTCGTGTCGTGTTGTGTTGTCACGCAGCACGCAGTAGCGACTTGAGTATCAAGCGTGCAGGAGTAGGCGAAAAGCAGTTTTCATTTACGTATACCTACCTAAAATAATTATTATTGAGATTTTGAGATATTAAATTGTAATCTAGGTATGGCTTCAAAGGCTGGCCATTTATGCCAATATTTAACATTTTACCACTGTATAATATGATTGACAATGGGTGATATGCATAAAATTTAGGCAAATGCTTTTACTTAATTTTTTTTGAAATAAACATACAAATTACGAACATCCAACAAGAATAGGTAAAGAACAAAAGCAAATGCTTTATTTTATTCATTACGGTCAAAGATTTAGAAATAAAGTTTATTTTTGTTCAACAATAATTATAGACATCGTTGCCAAACAACGTCATCGTAAAGTTAAGGTAAATTCGAACAACTATTACCTGTACTATTACATTTTCATTGGTTAGATGTGAACAAATTATTTATTATGGGTGCTAAGTTATTTACGCGCATCATTGTAAAAAGTATATAATTTGGCGATTTCAGGTTGGCCAACACATTTTTTTTTATGACACACTGGGGAGGATATGTGAACGGAATACACAAGGTGTCCGGGAAAATATGAGAAATCTCCCGGGTTCAAATAGAACACGAAGAAATAACGTGACAAGTTCCTATATTTGTTCCCCTCCCTACGGAGATATGGGCTAAAGGACGCCGCTAGAAATCGTTTTTTCTTGAATAACCTCCAAAGTACTTGACATATATTAATAAAAATGTAGTATAAGGGTCACTAGTAAGAACTCCTTAAAATAGTAGCAACATATTTTGCTTCTTTGGTTTACCAGGGGCGGACAAAATTTAATACCTTAGTGCTTATTTTTTTAACACCCTGTATGATAAAGACCCAAAAAAATTTTTGGATAGCTTGAACTTTAAGCTATGAAAAAGTATTCCCGTTCAAGAGCGATAAAATAAACCGTTTTTGAGTTGTTATCTAAAAAAAAAAGAAATCCGAAGAAATCAGTCGATTTTCTTAATAAAAAATAAAACATTAATTTATTTATATTTTTTTTACTCGAAAACGGTTTTATCGATATTGAATAAGAATACTTTTTCTATAGCTTAAGGTTCATGCTACCCACAAATATTTTTTTGGTCGTTATCACACAGGGTGTTAAGAATATACGCATTAAGCTGTAAACCTGAGTCCGCCCTGGTAAATTAAAAAAGCTAAATATCTTTTAAGGGTCCTATTTTAAGTGGTCCCTACTAGTGTTACCCTATTAAATTTTTATAAACTTACTTACATCAAGTACTTTAAAAGTTATTCAAGAAAAATCCAAAACCAGCGGCGTCCTTTGGGAGCTCATATCTCCGTAGGGATGCCCGGTAGGAAGAAAATTATAGAAACTTGTCATGTTATTTTTTCGTGTTCTATCTGAACCCGCGAAATTTCCCAGATTTTCCAAGACACCCTAACTATTTTTTAGACCCCTGTGAAATCTTTCTTTATGTTGGTAATATTCGGTGATTAAACGCGAGTGTTATTCATTAAGTTTAATGTAATTAAAAAAGTACCATATATTGACTGCTTAATTTCTTCTATTTCTGCCCTACAAAAATGTAGTTTCCAATCTTGGACATTCCCATATCAATTCTTTACTTATTAACATCATTACAATATTACACTTAGTTCCTTGGCATTTCACACTGACATGACTGACAATGACCAAAGGTAAATTAGGGTAAAATGTGGGTAAAATGTACGAAATGCCTTTTAATGCTATTTTTTGCTTCACCCGTAACACAGGGTTATTCCTTACCAAAAAAAAACCGTAAATGCAAAAGTTGTATTATTTTTGCTTTACTATCTTTTAAGCTCCTTGAAAAAAAAAACAAGTGAGTATCGGAAAGCAGCGAAACAAAAGCAACATGGGTTTTCTCTAATGGACTACCCTGTATATTTTACGCTAAAAAGAAAAACTTTTCCTCTTGGCTTCAAAATAGTATATTCTGTAACTAGGAGGAAAAGCAAAACATTCCTGGACGGACGACTATGGTAACACAGGAGTCCAGGAATGTACTTTTCCTACTAGTTGCACATGCTGCTTTTTATCCGATTGAATTAGAATACGTACTTATAAAAATAGAGCCAAATATTACTCTAAATAAAAACGGTGTTTTAAATTTAAACTCAACATAATATCAAGTTTTGAATCAAGCTAGCTTGAAGTTTATTACGTAACTACGGAAACTACAACTAAATGTTAATTTTTATAGACGTCAGATCTGACAAACAAGACGTTTGAATAGGATAGAAATGTTACATTCCCGTCCTAGGACGGAAATGTTACATTCCCGGACAGTTATTTTCTATTCGTGCATGGACAGTTATTGCATGTTGCCAAGCAACGAATACAATATACTGGAATCATGACTTTTGCGGTGAGAATGCACATCGGAAAGGTGTCGTTTTTCGTCCGATAGGATAAAAATATATAATATGTTGACATTCAGAGTAGATGCTTAAAAAATATTCAAGTTTGAAACTCACATAATTGCAAATGGCTGCCTCGGTCAACCACGTTGACAAGTTCTAATTTGACAGCTCAAGAAAAGTGAGATACTAACAATATAATAACAAAAATAAAGCGAAAACGTTGGCTAGCCATTAGCAATTATGTGAGTAATATGTGTAATTATGTATATTATTATGTGTAATATTTCTGAAACATCTATAGTCAAAAGCGATCTTATCGTGCGGGTCCAAAGGTCACAATTTTCATTAAAAACTTCATTTATGGCAGATTTTGCATCTGTCTGTCTGTCTGTCAAAGGCATGATAATTAATGAGAAATGTGACCTTTGGACCCGCACGATATGACTGCTTTTGACTATACTCTGAATGTCAACATATTATATATTTTTGAAAGCAAGAGGAAAAGATCTTTCTCTTTAGCGTAAAATATATAGGGTGATCCATTAGAGAAAATCCATGTTGCTTTTGTTTCGCTGCTTTCCGATACTCACTTGTTTTTTTCAAAGAGCTTAAGTGATAATATAGGAAAAATAACACAAGTTTTGAATTTACGATCAATGACTCTTATGAAAGGAAAATATATTTTCACTAATTTAGTTAAAGTAACAGAAAAAAAAAACAAAAGAATCTAGACCTCCTTGTTTTCAAGGTATTGTACAAACAATCAGCGCGGTAATTATGCTGAAAAAAGGGATGGTAATGGTTTTATTCTTATAAACCGTTTAAACCAAGATTTTTTTTTAATTTTTTCGATGTCGTTAGGCAGAAAGGCGGCTGGAATTTAAATCCATCCTCAAAATCATTTCGATTATCTTTTAGAATACAAACCATTACTAGCCTTTTAAGACTGTCACAATATTCCAATTGTAAAGAGGACTTTGACAGGCAAATATTGTTATCTACTAATACAACATCAAAAAACAAGAACAGCGCTGACAATGAATTTTTTAAATGTCTTGAAAGTAAATATGACATTTCTGATGCGGAATCAACTAGTGCTGAAAATGTAATAATTGAAAACGCAACATACACAACACCTTTGGAAGAATATGCTGTCACTTATTATACAGGGTATCTTATTAAACGAATAAAAAATTAATTTAACCATTTAGATTGCTTAAATAATTTTGAGAGCTGCAATAAAAGTAATATTCCCCTTTTAAATGATTCATTTTTTTAAATAAAATTTATGCAGGAAAATCTGGAGAGTCTTTAGTTGTGTACCAAAAGATGACACAGTTGTTATTGTCCAAAAATCATTTTTATATTTCCGTAAATATTTTAATCTGTATGAGTCGAGAGAGTACCTTGCGGTAAAAATAACAGACAAAATTTTGGCAAAAAATGTTCGTTGGTTGGCTGATAAAAATAATAATTGTTACAGACACAAAGTTTTATTAATTGAACAGATGGTTGTAACTAACATTTATATGTTTTGTAAATGGACATTAGATAAAAACGAAAAAAAAAGTGCAGCAAAAATTAAACAACCTTAAACATCAATAAAAAATATATTTTGACAATAATAAAAGAATTTAGATAAGTAAATATTACAGGTATGATTTCAACAGATTTTCAAAGCAACAATTTTTTAGAACTAAAATTGTAAAGTGCGTTTTCAAAAATACTTTCTTACTTAAAAAAAGTATTAGTCGAATATTTAGTTATTTACCACAAAACTTTAATAAGTTTAGCAGTTTAGCTCCTCTGCTTTGGTTAATTTATTGTACAGATTGTTTGCGTATAATGTTGCCCCCTCTGACTTATTTATGTTTCGAGCTTAAAAAAATACTGAATTTCATAGTTTTAAATATTATGTACCTATGTTACAGTTTTTGCCGAATAAGATTAGATAATCTATAAAATGCCGACATAATGTATTTACGACTTTTTTTTATTTTTATGTTATTTAATAATATAATATATTCTATTTTATAGGAATAGAGTAATAATCATGGATGTTGTTATTATACATGTAGTATTTTTACATTGTCTCCGGACCCATACCCACCTATGCAAATTTTCAGCTTGATATGACAATTAAAATTCGAAACTTGACCCCCATTTCCTAAATGCTGTCATGTACCGGCTTAAAACCACGATATTTTTATATTGATTTCGGCCCATATACGTATGCAAATTTTCAGCTTCATACGACAATTTAAATTCATGATTTGACCCCCTCCTCCTAAATACGATCCTGTACCAGCTTAAAAACCCGATAATTTTACAGTCTTGAGGGACATATATGCGTCTGCAAATTTAGAGCTCGATAGCATTTAAATTGAAAATTTGACCCTCTTCTTTTACATGTATACGGCCCAAAAATGTATGCAAATTTAATGCTCGATACGATTTAAATTTAAAATTTGGCCCCCCTTCTCCTGAATACGGGTCTGTTACAGCTCAAAAAATACTATAATAATTATACAATGTCTCCGGACCAATAACGTATGCAAATTTAATGCTCGATACAATTTAAATTGAAAATTTGGCCCCCTTCTCCTAAATACGGGTCTGTTGCAGCTCAAAAATACTATAATAACTACAATGTCTCCAGACCAAAAAACGTATGCAAATTTAATGCTCGATACAATTTAAATTGAGAATTTGGCCCCCTTCTCCTGAATACGGATCTGTTCCAGCTCAAAAATATTATAATAATTCTACAATGTCTCCGGACCAAAAAACTTATGCAATTTAATGCCCGATCCAATTTAAATTGAAAATTTGGCCCCCTTCTCCTAAATACGGGTCTGTTCCAGCTCAAAAATACTATAATAATTTTACAATGTATCGGGACCAAAAAACGTATGCAAACTTAATGCTCGATACAATTTAAATTTTAAATTTGGCCCCCCATCTCCTAAATACGGGCCTGTTCCAGCTCAAAAATACTATAATAATTTTACAATGTATACGGACCAAAAAACGTATGCAAATTTAATGATACAATTTAAATTTAAAATTTGGCCCCCCTTCTCC
This sequence comes from Pissodes strobi, assembly GCA_016904865.1. Taxonomy (NCBI): domain Eukaryota; kingdom Metazoa; phylum Arthropoda; class Insecta; order Coleoptera; family Curculionidae; genus Pissodes; species Pissodes strobi. The sequence continues at coordinate 9,898 of JAEQML010069293.1, read as the reverse complement.
TGAATACGAGTCTGTTACAGCTCAAAAATACTCTAATAATTATACAATATCTCCAGACCAAAAAACGTATGCAAATTTAATGCCCGATACAATTTAAATTGAAAATTTGGCCCCCCCTTCTCCTAAATACGGGTGTGTTCCAGCTCAAAAATACTATAATAATTCTACAATGTCTCCAGACCAGAAAACGTATGCAAATTTAATGCTCGATACAATTTAAATTGAAAATTTGAACCCTTCTCCTGAATACGGGTCTGTTCCAGCTCAAAAATACTATAATAATTCTATAATGTCTCCGGACCAAAAAACGTATGCAAATTTAATGCCCGATCCAATTTAAATTGAAAATTTGGCTCCCTTCTCCAAAATACGGGTCTGTTCCAGCTCAAAAATACTATAATAATTTTACAATGTACCCGGACCAAAAAAGGTATGCAAATTTAATGCTCCATACAATATAAATTTAAAATTTGGCCCCCCTTCTCCTGAATACGGGTCTGTTCCAGCTCAAAAATACTATAATAATTTTACAATGTCTCTGGACCAAAAAACGTAGGCAAATTTAATGCCCGATCCAATTTAAATTGAAAATTTGGCCCCCTTCTCCAAAATACGGGTCTGTTCCAGCTCAAAAATACTATAATAATTCAATATAATATTCAATAAATTCATAAAAATTTCAAGGAATAGTAACGAAAAATTATTTCAAAGAATAAAAAATAAGAACAGGAAAAAAATTAAAAACCTTCGTTCGAGACAATCAAACAACGGAGAGATAGGACGGAATTTCGAGAGAATAATTGGATTGAAAACCTTACCAATACAGAAATTCCTGATTACGCAAAAGAAATTTTAAGCTTAGGTCCTAATTTTTCCACCGAGATAACTCATGTAGAACAATTGCCTATTAAAAATATAGATGCTAACATAGAAACCGGTTTTTCCCATTTGACTAATAATCAAAAGGATGATGTACGCACTAAAGCCTGTAATATTCTGACAAACTTTAAGAACAAACTGAAAGGTGAAAATAAAAAAACCTATCTATCTGCAAAGTTAAATAAAACCAAAAGTTTATTAAAAGATAATCCCCAATTAAAAATTCTCAAGGCCGATAAAACAAACAAAACCGTTATTATTACTTCAGAAGACTATAATAATAAAATGAATGAACTTTTAAGTGACAAAAAACGTATAAACAACTTAAACGTGATCTCACCAATACTTACCAACAACAAAATAACCAACTAATTGACAAGTGGCAAAGAAACCAATATATAGCTCCTAACATAGCTAAGAGCCTAAAAATTCACAATGCATTGCCACTTAAGATATATGGCCTCCCTAAACTACATAAACAAAATATACCACTTAGACCAATAGTTTCGTGTATACAATCATCGTTCAATTCATTATCAAAATTTCTGAAAAACATACTTAATAACGTCGTATATAAAAATGAATTTTATATCAAAGACTCGTTCCATTTTAAAGAAAAAATAAAAAAAATAAGAATTCCAGATGACTATACCTTAATTTCTCTAGATGTTATCTAGTTATACACAAACGTACCTACCACTCTTGCAACAAAGATTATTAAAGAAAAATGGAACGAGATAAAAAAATACACTGATATACCAATGGAGGAATTTATTTATGCCACCAAAATCCTATTAAACTCCACTTATTTCTTATATGAAAAAAACATATACAAACAAATAGAAGGATGTGCAATGGGATCGTCCATTTCCAGTGTCGTCGCACAGTTGGTGATGGAAGATCTTGAATCTACTATACTAAAAAGAACTAAATTATGACTTTCAATTTTTTATCGTTTTGTGGACGACTGTGTCCCAAAAGATCAAATAAACGAGATATTAACACAGTTTAATCTTTATAATAAAAAACTACAATTTACATGCGAGATCGAAGAAAACAACAGAATTAAATTTTTAGATATTACACTACATCATAATAATAATAATAAAGTAAGAACAGAATGGTACACAAAAAAGCATGGTCGTCGAGATACCTTAATTTTGAATCACACCACCCAATCTCCCAAAAGAAAATCGGTAATTATAGGATTAGCAGATCGCGCCATACCCTTGTCAGATTTTGAATATAGAGAAGACGCAATTAAAAAAGCAAAAGACACATTAATAACTAATAATTATCCATTAAATTTAATTAACAAATTATTTAAGAAACGAATACACAAATTTTATAACCCAACAGAAACTAAAAATCAATGCAATAAAAATGAACATAAAAACTAAATTTCTCTGCCTTTCATAAATGGTTTATCCCAGCCCCTACAAAGAGTTTTTAATAACCATAATATAAACGTTTGACATAAATCACAGAATCTCCTGTCTAGTAAGTTCTCTAAATTAAAAACTAAAACTCCTCAAAAGAAAGAAAGTAGCATAGTTTATGAGATTCCATGTGTGGACTGTAACGGTGTTTATATTGGGCAAACCAGCCAATATCTGGAAAATAGAATTAAGGGTCATAAATACTATAAGAAAAACACAACAACCCTTACACTGCACGAAACAACATAAAAACATGCATTTAATTATAGTGAAGTTAAAATAATTAGTACCGAATATAACACCAGAAAAAAAAATTCTCAAATCTATAGCCATCCAAAAAAACACGCTCGCTATTAATGATAAAAAGGATATAAATAATTTGAGCAAAATATACCTTTCAGTTCTATAAAATCTACAGGTCTTACCAAAAAACAATGGTCCTGATGTTTTGCTTGTTCTGTTTTCGTGATTGTTTAATTTTACATACATGACAATAAACACTATGGATATACATAACTACCAGTGATATACATAATTACCATTTATTTATTCATGATATTGTTCAACATGTTTATTAACGATGTTCATGAATCTTTTCATCACAGCAACCTGCAACTTCCTTCTATTTGTTGATGACTTTCAAATTTTTCTTAAGATTGATTGTGTGATTGGGCTCTGGGTTTGAGATTTTTCAATGGTATTCGGGTTTTCTTGAAAGAGGTTAGCATACTTAAGATTTTTAAAAAAATCATTGCATCATTATTTAGTGCGGAAATGCTTCTATAATGTTGACGAGAATACCTGGTTATATTTCTACGAAAATTTGAATTCGTGTATTTTTGTATTTACTTATGTACTATATCGCTGATGTTTTCCATATTATATTTAGCAAATGTCCGGTACAAATAAAAAATATTATTTTTTAATTTTTTTAATCCCTATAGTAGGATTGAGAAATGAGTTCCAAGGGAAGTTGAGGGGCCAGGATTAAATTAAAAATAAGTTGCTGGAATGCCGGTTACAAATTCGTATAGTAAATACACCAGAATAAAACGTCTTCAATTCGTAGGACAATAGCTACACTGAAGATAACGGATGACTGAAGATAAATTTGATCCCTATTATAATACGAATTGGGATTCAACCATGATGTTGAGGATCATTAGTAAGGACGCTCGAACTTAGTGGTGGATAATAAGCTCGAGAGAACTAATTTGCGACATCCTATAATGTATAATAAATAACACTAAATATTCTTTTAGAACTCTGTACAAGTTCACCTTACCGATTACCTAAGCACATTTACCTTTGCGGCTTGTCCAGTGGCCATTTTTACGGTAACGGCTTCATCGAATCCTAGTATTCTTGCCGTTTGTAGTTCCTTTTCGTTTAAATGTGTGAGCTAGAAAATTAATATTGTTTAGTTCTGCTCTAATTTATATCATATATCTAAGAAAGACTGCAAGAAAATTATTATTCCGCATCAGTTTGTCACCTTTTTCTTTATATAATCCTATTTCTTGCAGATTTCTTGAAAAATTAAAAAAACGATTAATTTAGAATTCAAACAGTCCCACAAAATGAAGTAGGGAATTAAAAAAGATCCAAGGACCATTCTTAATGAAACAACTGCGGCAGTCTTGTCAGTTTTAAATCATAATTTAAAACAAGTTTTCCCTCTTTTTGCCACGTCAGTGCTACAGTGAAACAACGCTATTATGAAATAAACGTACTTACCACGTCGTAATATACGTGTATATTAGGTTTTATTTGTTCAGCTGTTCCATACGGAGTAACTAAATACAACAAATGAAGACAATTTAACAGTACTAAACTTTTTTGAGCTTGATAAAGATCGTTATAAAGCTGATGTGCACGAGCTAGATCTAATCCACCTGAAAATATGATGCCAATTTAAATTTTATGTGCGGACTACATTTGAACATTTCTTTGGGAGTTAGCGGAATGCACGGTAAAATAAATAAATATATGTGTTTGCTAATGCATTATATTATATTAGTACCGTCAGAACTCACACTTGTATTAACTTGCCAAAATGGTTTCTAAATATATTGTCACGACTAACAACCATCCGAACGTTTTTGTGCTACCCTATAGAACTAGCCGCCCCGCCGTGCCCCTCGCTTCTTTGTCTGTATGAATCATCGCCCGGCTCGACGCGAAGTTTCGGGTAGCTGGAATTATCTCGATGGCTTCGTCGAGATCATATAGAGTGACCTCGGAATACTTCCCGAATATTCGTGATAGATTTGAGATTATATATAAGCAGACCTAAGTGGGTTAGTTAGTTCAGTTAATCATTGAGTGCTGAATAGATATTAGTGGTAAAGTTATAAGACTAGTTTAGTGAGTTAAATTGTATACAGTGGTAGTGAATAAAGAGAGTATTAGTTGAAGCTATCAAAGTTGTAATTCTGTTAAGAACCCACGGGAAAAACGTAACATTTGGTGTCAGAAGTTGGATTGTGAAGGGACCGGACTTGCGAAGTATTTTTCGAGGAAAGAAGTACAAGTACGTCAACGAGACCGTTTGATTGGTGGATTCTGGTAAAATTTTATAACATTCTATGGTCAATACAAGGCAACAAACGGCGGAAATGGAGCAAATACATAAAATGTTGGCCGATTTTATGGATAATTTAAACGCTGATCGGGAAGAGGAAGAACGTAAAAGGCAAGTAGAACAGGACCGGTTTCAGAAAATTTTACAAGATCAGGAAGACAAAAGGCAAAAAGAACAGGACGACCGGCTTCAGAAAATTTTACAAGATCAAGAAGACAAAAGGCAAGCTGAACGGGAGGACGATGAACGTAGAAGGCAAGCAGAACAGGACCGGCTTCAGAAAATTTTACAAGACCAGGAAGATAAAAGGCAAGCAGAACAGGACCAGCTTCAGAAATGGATGCTGGATGTAATTGTAGGCGAGCAAGGAAAATTACAGAAGATATTGGACGGGCAAAATGAGAAATTTGAAAAAGAAGTAGGTAATATACAAAAAGAAGTTGGAAATGTACAAAAAGAAGTTGGACATGTACAAAAAGAAGTAGGAAACGTACAGCAAGAAATGAGGAATCTACAAGCAGAAGTTACCAGACTAAAACATCAAGGACCCACCGAGAGGGTATTCGCTATAGGGCATAACATCAAACCGCCAACGTATGACGGTCAAACCTCCTGGACAATGTACAAAAGACAATTTGAAGCCGCTGCTGTTGCCAACGGTTGGAATAATGAAGAGATGGCTACATCACTGGTGGTAGCGCTTCGTGGATCTGCCCTGGAACTACTGCAGACCATTCCCATCAGCCAACAAGGGAAATATGACATACTTGTAGCTGTCCTGGAGAGACGATTTGGAGACCAACACCGAAGACAACTATATCAGGCACAAGTAAAGTCTCGGCATCAGAAGCCTGGTGAAAATCTGCAAGAATTTGAGGCAGACATTAGACGTCTCATTCAATTGGCCTACCCGGGAGCGACAGAGGAATTTCAAGAGGAACTTGCAGCCCAATATTTCGTGGATGGTATCAGAGATCCAGAAACTCAGAAAATGCTACGCCTAGCCAAATTTGATAACAGCAGTGAAGCTTTGGGTCGAGCCCTAGAAATCGAGGCGGCCTGTAACATCTCCAAGCCAAAAATCAGGGCCGTATCCATCCAGGAAGAAAAGCCGACAAGCAGCTGTGAATTAAATGAGATGGGTGAAATTTTGAAGAAATTAACGGAAGTTCTTCAGGCCACGGCGAGATTCCGGGAGCCAATGGAAGATAGGCCACGTAACCGAAATGCATCAAATCAGTGCTATAGATGTGGCAGAACTGGACATTTCAAAAGAGACTGCCGAGTACAACTACGGTCTAGATCTCCATCCAGAGACGCTAGGGCCCCCAAGTCAAATCAGGAAAACTTCAATTAGTCAACATTGCGGGGCGGGTGTTGGCTAAAGAAGATAAAGCCCCCAGGATCGTCTCCATAAAAAGCCTAGGAAAAGCCGCCGACAGTCTAACAATTACAGGAAAGATCAACGGAAGAGCCATAACAATTACTGTTGACACTGGTGCGGCGGCATCTTTGATAAGGTCCAACATAGTAAATAGAGTAGAAGTTCTACCCATATCAAAGAATGTAGTTTTACGTACAGTTACCGGTGAGACAGCTGAAGTACTTGGGGAAATGGATATCGAACTTCAACTGGGACGAATTAAATTACACCACACAGTGTTAGTCGCCGACATCGAAGACGAATTTATTTTGGGGATGGATCTCATCGGTCAACATGGATTCTCTTTTGACAACAAGCTTAATCTTCTGAAGTTTGGCACCGAAGAGTTCATCCTTAACAAAACAGACGATGGCACACCGACTAAAGTAGTGGCGGCATGTACTGTCAGAATAAGCGGAAATACCGAGCAGATAATTTTTGGGAAATTGGAGAAGGATTTTGGAGGCTGTATCGGACTTATCCAACACCACGATTTGCCTTGCAAACACCTCGTAGGCAAAGCACTAGTCAAAACCGACGGCGAAATACCGATAAGGATAGCAAATATTTCATCCAATTCCATCAAAATCAATAAAGGAGATGTAATAGCCACTTGCGAGCCGGTGCAATGGGTAACCAGTTGCGAAACGCAGTCAGAAGTAACACCCTCAACATCACCTAAGGAAGTCCTAGAACATTTCCATAAGTCGTGGCAACATCTGTCTTCCGAAGAACTGAAGAGAGCTACACAATTTATCAAAGAGCAGAGCACAGCCTTTGAAAGGAAAAATGGCAATACTGGAAGAACGAACATCATAAAACATAAAATCGACACTGGAAGTGCTCACCCCATACGACAGCATCCTCGGAGGCTACCAGTGACGAAGCAGCAAGAGGTTACCACATTAGTCAACAAGATGCTTGACGATGGAATTATTGAGGAATCATCGAGCCCATGGTCGTCTCCTGTTGTCTTAGTCACCAAAAAAGATGGGACTACCAGATTCTGCGTGGACTATAGAAAGCTCAATGACGTCACCAAGAAAGATAGCTATCCACTTCCCAGGATTGATGACACGTTGACGACACTAGCAGGTTCTCATTGGTTCTCAACACTCGATTTAAAGAGCGGCTACTGGCAAGTAGGCATCGACGAACAAGATAAGGAAAAGACTGCCTTTTCTACCGGAAGTGGTTTATATCAGTTTAAAGTTATGCCCTTCGGATTATGCAATGCCCCCGCTACTTTTGAGCGTCTTATGGAGGTTGTTCTACGAGGCCTCACTTGGAAGACATGCCTGGTCTATCTTGATGATATAATGGTAATGGGAAAAACTTTCGAAGAGCACCTACAAAACTTGCATGAAGTTTTTACTAGAATCAAGAATGCTCAGCTCTTACTGAATCCAAAGAAATGTTTTCTTTTTCAACAAAAAGTTGAATTTCTCGGGCATGTTGTGTCATCAGAAGGAATCCAAACCGACCAACGGAAGATTACAGCAATCAAGGACTGGCCTCGTCCTCGCGACAAACATGAACTGCGGAGCTTCCTTGGACTATGTACTTACTATAGAAGATTTGTTGAAGGATTTGCAAATATAGCGGCACCTCTACATAACCTCACTGAAGAACGAGCTAATTATAACTGGGATCATAACTGCGATTCTGCGTTCAGGAAATTAAAAGCGGCTCTATGTTCTAGTCCAATATTGGGATATCCGGAACAAAAGGGTAAATTTGTATTGGACACAGATGCAAGTAACACCGGCATCGGAGCAGTTTTATCGCAAGTACAAGCAGGGGAAGAGCGAGTTATCGAATACTACAGTCGAACACTTTCGAAACCTGAACGTAACTACTGTGTAACCCGAAAAGAGCTTTTGGCAATAGTACGGTCTGTTGAGCATTTCCATCAATATCTATATGGGCAAGAATTTCTGATAAGGACTGATCATGCAGCACTTAAATGGCTTTTGGATATGAAACAACCTGAAGGACAGGTAGCCAGGTGGCTTGAAAAGTTACAACAATATAATTTTAAGGTTAAGCACAGAGCAGGAAGATTGCATAATAATGCAGATGCTTTATCCAGAAGACCATGCGCGGATAATTGTAAGCATTGCCAAAGAGTAGATCAACGAGAAGGAATTACTCGGATTAGGCAAACGAAATTTGAGGTTGATCAGCAGTGGACCACAGAGCAACTTAAAAAGGATCAGCTTGAAGATAGTGAAATAGCACTATTGCTAAGAGCTAAAGAAGAACATCAACCAAGACCAAGCTGGAGCGAGATATCAACTAAAGGACTTGCTTTTAAAACTCTGTGGGCTCAGTGGGACTCCCTGGTGGTGGAAAATGGACTTCTTAAACGAGCCTGGGAAAGCGCCGATGGAAAAGTAGTGAAGACACAGTTAGTGGTACCAAGGAGGAAGATATCGGAAGTTCTGGAAGAAGTTCATAATGGAAAGTCTGGTGCTCATCTCGGAGTGAACAAAACGATTGACAAGATTCGCGACAGATTTTACTGGGTCAACTACTGCCAAGATGTGAAATCGTGGTGTCGGCAGTGCTCAACCTGTGCCGCAAGCCAAGGACCCAAAACAAGATCTAGGGGCAAAATGAAACAGTATAATGTGGGCCTACCGTTTGAACGTATCGCCATTGACGTAGCTGGCCCTTTTCCAGAAACAAATAATGGTAACAAGTACATTTTAGTGGCAATTGACTACTTCAGTAAATGGCCTGAAGTCTTTGCAATCCCCAATCAAGAAGCTGTTACCATAGCAGAGGTTCTTGTGAATAACCTATTCAGCAGATTTGGTGTTCCGTTAGAGCTGCACTCAGATCAAGGACGCAACTTCGAATCCAAGGTTTTCCAGAAAGTCTGTGATTTACTCAACATCCATAAAACACGGACTACCGCCTTACATCCACAATCAGACGGCATGGTTGAAAGGTTTAACAAGACCATTGAAGAACATTTGTCAAAGGTCGTAGATGAACATCAGAAGGATTGGGACCAACACATACCACTATTTTTAATGGCCTATCGATCAGCAGTCCATGACACGACAGGACTAACACCAGCCATGGTTTTATTTGGAAGAGAACTCCGCTTACCCTGCGACCTATTATTCGGAACGCCAGACAACCAGGATATGGAAATTCAAGACTACGCGGACTCCCTTAAGGAAAAGTTACTATACATCCATGAATTAGCCAGAGAAAACACGGAGAAAGCCAGTGACCGAATGAAGACACGATATGATCTCAAAGCTAATTCTATGGGATTTCAGGTGAACGATAAAGTCTGGTTATATAATCCGCAAAGGAAGAAAGGAAGATCTCCCAAGATAACGCCAGTATGGGAAGGACCCTATACAGTCATCAAAAGAATTAATGACGTTGTGTATAGAATTCAGCGTAGTCCCAGAAGCAAACTGAAAGTTGTTCACCTCGACTGACTGAAAGCATACCACGGACATGCAGTATCTGATCGGGACGATCAGGTTTAAGAGGGAGGCAATGTCACGACTAACAACCATCCGAACGTTTTTGTGCTACCCTATAGAA
>JAEQML010069292.1:0-17594 GCA_016904865.1 Pissodes strobi | reverse complement strand
CCAAAATAACTTATAATTTTAAATATAGTACGCTAATTTTTGTTTTGTTTTAATATTCCTTTGTATACTTTTGGCATATCTAAATCAAATTTGATACACAGCCTACTATAGGGTATGAAACCATAATACTACGCTTCAAAAAATACAGAGCACTGCTTTTTTTTTAAGCCCCGATTTCGAGTCTCCAGTTTCATTATATTTTGCTAAGTACTAAGTACATGGGTTTTTGTTAACATCACAACATATTTCTTAAACACCTTCTAAACAATACAAGATATAAACAATATATGACTCGAAAAACGTATAAAGCAAAATGGGGAATTCAAAAATAATCAGTCGCTGTCGAATAAAAGTATTTTTTCTTCAAACGTCAGTAAATCCGTCATTACTCGACTGTGTAGGCGGCCGTGAAGTTTCGTTTTTCCTCCGCCGGAGCTTTACTTTTCACTTTTCCGCCGGCGGAGGTAAAAGTGTTGTCATAGCAACATAGATACAATACAAACAGATAACAAAATAAGCGTCAACAACTCAAGATTTATGAAACTACAATTTGCATTTATCACTCAATTTGTGACTGCATTTCTAAAAATCACTAATTTAGGAACAAATTGGTTATTATTTAATCGAACCTACTCAATAACTGCTTATCAATACGGAATTAAAACGCAATCGGAGACGCAACCTTAAAAAAATAATTATTTTCTTCAGACGTCAGTAAATCCGTCATTACTCGACTGTGTAGGCGGCAGTGAAGTTTCGTTTTCCTCCGCCGGAGCTTTACTTTTCACTTTTCCGCCGGCGGAGGTAAAAGTGTTATCATAGCAACATAGATACAATACAAACAAACATCAAAAAAAGCGTCAACAACTCAAGAGTTATTAAACTAAAATTTGTATTTATCACTCAATGTGTGACTGCATTTCTAAAAATCACTAATTTAGGAACAAATTATTATTTAACTGAACTTACTCAATAACTCCTTATCAATACGGAATCAAAACGCAATCGAAGACGCAATTTTAAAAATATAATTATTGTTGACAGTGTCCACTGACAGCTTTATGTTACATTACTATAGCGACAACCTGAGCCTATTCACCGACACCGCACCGGTCTAAGCCGCCTTGCGAACCCACTTATCTTTAATAATAATTATTATTACTATTAAAAAGAGACTTTTTGCATTAATTTGTCGACATTTGAAGAAAAAACAGCATATTTTATTTGGAGGAAAACTTACTTTTCATGGCTTGCTCTCTATTACCAGCCTCACTCCGTTCGGCTGTTAAACACGAGCGCGCCATGAAAAGTATTACTTTTCCTCCATATAAAATAATATACTATTTATAGCTTTACAAAGATTACTTATAAGTAATGTTATAACATTACTTTATTTGCTAAAATAATGCTTATGGTATGTTGTGTGCCAAATTTTAATTAAATATCGTGAACCGATATCAAATTTAAATCCTGCAATATTTCAAATTTTTAGCTATTTTTTTCAATCTCTCGTAGAATCGCCTCCTTCAGTATTGACACCATATTTAGACACATTTTGTATACTTTAGAATGAAAACGTACGACATAGTATCGGTATGAATCCTAATTCTCAAATTTATTTTCGTTAGGGATTATTTACTTTTTTCTAATATCTGTGCGCACATCCTCACCTCCACCACGGTATAAATAAGTATACGGTAGGTTCACTCGAGACAAATTTCCAATCTGCCGACAGTTTTTACTTTCGAAGCGAATCCGGATGAATCTCGTTCGCGGCCAGCGGTGGCTACACTACGAGGGAGAATTATTTACGGTCTGTACTGTTGGGTCGCGTTGAATTAAATAATTATTAAGATCGCTACAATGGCGAGATATTGTTGTGCGGATAATTGCATTATAAAAGTGGGTGAATGATTATCATTTTTTAGATGCCCCAAAGTCTCTATCAGGTAAGATTTATAATAATTTTTTAATAACATGCAGTTTTTCAATTACACGTTTAATCGGTTCAAAAAATATGTCTTTATTAAAATTCTGTTATTTACCTAAATTTGGATAAAGACAATAGTGAGAAAAGAAAACAAGTACGGCAAAAATAAAATGGCCGTCACCACTAGCGTGAGCAAAAATCCGTTTATATTTTAATAATTGCGAATTTTTCACATGACCTTTTGTGTTTTTAGCAACTCTTATATTACAAACTTTTATTTACTTTCACCTGTGGATCTGTCTGTCTGTCTGTAATCAAATCTTGCAAGCTGAATTAGAACTACTTCTAACTGTCCGATTGACTTGAAATTTGGTACACGTTTATAGTTGCGATGACAATACAATATTATAATGTTGTTAAGTTTACACCACCCTCTTTCAGGGGGGGGGAGGGGGGCACTACTTAGAGTATGTCCGATTCCGTTTAAAATTGGTATATGGGGGTTTTTGGGGACAAGGAATATGAATTTTCTATCAGATTTTGAAAACTCAAAATGGCGTATTCAACATGGCCGATATTGAGTTAAATGTTGCAATTCAATTTTAGCTGACTTCTACATATTTAATTGACTTCAAATTTGGTATGCGTTTGAAGTTCAAATGAAAATATAAAACTATGGTCTTGCTTACCCCCCCCCCCCCCTTCGTTTGAAGGGTAGGGTAGGGGGCACTACTTAAAGTACCTATGTCCTATTTCGTTTAAAATTGGTATATGGGGGATTTATAAAATGGCGGATTCCACATGGTCGATTTTGAGTTAAATGTTGCAAGTCAATTTTAGCTGACTTCTACATATCCAATTGGCTTCAAATTTTGGTATGCGTTTGTAGTTCAAATGAAAATATAAAACTATGATTTTGCCATTGTTTATTCTTGTAAAGACAGTGGTGTTGCTTACACTTCCCCCTCCCTTTAAAGGTTAGTGGTGAAGGCACTACTTAAAGTATGTCCGATTTCGTTTAAAATTGATATTAGGGGGTTTTTAGGGACAACGAATATACATTTTTTATCAGATTTTGAAAATTTTAGGTGGCGGATTCAAAATGGCTTTTATTATATACCACGAATCTAAGTTTTTTAAATAAAAATAAAATATTTACTAAATTTGTGATTTTGCTATGCCATACCTACTAAAAAGTAAAAAAATAAATAAAAGTAAAAAAAAATAAAACAAGCTTTTTTTTAAATTCACTAAAAAGAAGAAAATAAAATTTGAAGTAAATCAAACCCATTATTTTGTTACATTAAACATTTTTATATGCTATAAAAGCTTGTCGCAAGAAATTTAAACAGGAAAATCTCGCCACAAGCTTTTATATCATATAAAAATGTTTAATGTAACAGAATAATGGGTTTGATTTACTTAAAATTTTATTTTCTTCTTTTTGGTGCATTTAAATAGAAGCTTGTTTTTAATTTTTTTTACTTTTATTTATTTTAACATTGAAAATGTTTCTGTTATCCTAGTAGGTATAGGGCGTCAAATCGTGAAAAAGTGCATGCTACATTTGACACATGACATCATACGCGTGAGAGATCGTGTTAGTTTATTTATTTAAACTTAAATTTGATTTATAAGGTATCGGAATCAATCAAAATGACTAAAATAAATTGGAACTCTCTGAAACTAACCGAGAGTTGGTTGAATGACTAACCAAAACTCACCAAAAGTAAACAATACGGGCTTAAACGTACCGGTACAGATTACAAAAATTAAATTAAGTTAAAACTAACCAAAACGAACGGAATTTTAACGACTAACTAAAACTAACCAAAACATTAAATTTGATTATAACGTATCGGAACCGATTCAAATGTATAAAATAAATTGGAACTAACTGAAAGTAACCGAAAACTAACCAAAAGTAACTAAAAGCATCAAAAATGGCTAAAACGTATCGGAACAGATTAAAAATATTAAAGTAAGATGAAACTAACCCAAAGTAACCGAATTTTGGCGACTAACCAAACACATTAAAATTGGTTATGAAGTATCGGAACCGGTTCAAATGACTAATATAAATTGAAACTAATTGTAATTAACAGAAAGTTGATTGCACGACTAATCAAAACTCGCCAAAGTAACCAAAAGCACTAAGGGCTTAAATCTATCTGAACAGATTAAAAATATTACAGTTAACCCAAATTAACCTAATTTTGGCAAATAATTTAACCAAAAACATTTAAATTGGTTATAATGTATCGGAACCGCTTCAAATGAGTAAAATAAATGGGGGCTATCTGAAAGTAACCGAAAGCTGTGAATGACTAACCAAAAGTAACTAAAAGCAACGAAACCGAAATTGGAGTAAGCTAAAATTAACCCAAATTAACCGAATTTTGGCGACTAACCTAAACTAACCAAAAACAGTAAAATTGGTAATAACGCATTGGAAGCGGTTCAAATATAATAAATTGAAACTAACTGAAATTAACCGAAAGTTGATTGAACGACTAAACAAAACTAACCAAAGTAACCAAAAAAGCGAAAACAAAAATCAAAACAGATTAAAAATATTAAAGTAAGTTGAAACTCACTTAAATTAGCCGAATTTCGGCGACTAACTAAAATGAACCAGCAGAATGCAACGCTTAAATTTGAGATCTGAGGAAATTCATAATTGTGTTGAAAGTTAATAGTTGATATAAGTTTGGGTTAGTTTGGTTTAGATCATATTAGAATACGTAAGTTTAGTTTACCAAAATATATCACATATATGCATATTACTTACAAAAAAAATTAATTCGATCTGTCTCTTAATCCCCGATCTAGCGCGTTTAGTTTCACTTAGTATCAACTTATTTAAGTAATTTGAACCGGTTCCGATACGTTATAATCAATGGCAATGGATGATGTGATGAGTTTTGGTTAGTCGTTCAATCAACTTTCGGTTAGTTTCACTTATTTTATTCATTTGAGCCGGTTCCGAAACGTTATAATCAATTTTAATAGATTTGGTTAGTTTGGTTAGTCGTCCAATCACTTTCTGTTAGTTTCGCTTAGTCTCAACTTATTTTATTTGTTTGAGCCGAGTCCGATACGTTTAGCCAATTTTAATGTTTGTGGTTAGTCGCTAATATTCAGTTAATTTGGTTTATTTTTAACTTACTTTAAGATTTTTAATATGTTCCGATACGTTTTAGCACTTTTTGGTGCTTTTTGTTACTTTTGGTTAATTTTGGTTAGTCGTTCAATCAACTTTCGGTTAATTTCAATTAGCCTATTTTAGTCATTTGAGCCGATGCCGTTGCCGGTAGGTACGTTATAACAAATTTTTACGTTTTTGGTTAATTTTGGTTAGTCGCCAAAAGTCGGTTAATTTGGGTTAGTTTTAACTTACTTTAATGTTTGAAACTATTCCGATACGCTGTAGCCCTTTTTAGTGCTTTTGGCTAGTTTTGGTTACTCGCTCAATAAACTTTCAGTTAATTTCAATTAGTTTTAATTTATTTTAGTCACTTGAATCGACTCCGATACGTTACAATTAAATTTTATGTTTTCGGTTAGTTTTGGTTAGTCGCCAAAGTTCGGTTCATTTAAGTTAATTTAAACTTTCTTTAATATTTTTAATTTGCCCGATAAGGTTTAGCCCATTTTGGTGCTTTTGGTTAGTTGTTCAATCAACTTTCGGTTGGTTTCAGTTAGTTCCAATTTATTTTAGTAATTTGAACCGGATCCGATACGTTATAACCAATTTTAATGTTACTTTACAAGTACTTATTTTAATTTTTTTTAATCTGTTCCGATACGTTTTAGTTCTTTTTGGTGCTTTTGATTACTTTTGGTTAGTTTGACGCATATGACATCATGTGTGGCAAATGTAACATGCACTTTTTCGCAATATGATGCCCCATAACAGGAAAACAGAAACATTTTCAATGTTAAAAGTACTACGGCAGACGTAGCGCTATGAGAGAAATTCTCACAAATGCAGCCAATCACTTGAGAAATGCACCCGGTTAATTGGCCATGTTAAAAAGGACGCCAAATAAGTCAGCTATAGTGGAGAACAGCTCCGCTCGCAAAGCCATTTCCGAAAACTGACGATTTCGCAGATAATGTGACAGAAATAATCGTAGCGCGAGTAATGAAGTGTTAAGATCTTTAAGAAGCTATAAATTTAGTTTATTAGCTTAATATGTCCTTTTTTATATTTAAATTCCCACAATATTTGTCACGTACTTTGAACTTTCTGCTTTATACATGTTTTAATAGATAAATCAAGTTACAAACTGTCAAATAAATTATTTTAATTGGTATTACCTTTATTTATAATGTTTTTGAATTTAGTATACGTTACTATTTTGTTACATAGTTTTATTCATTTGAATCACGTATTAAAAAATACGTTAATCCCTCTTTGAAATATCATGTAACCTAGGAAATAATTTTGCATCAGCTAATACTTTTTGAATCTCCCCTCGCGGACGGCTCCTCCTGCAGGTAGAGAAAAACTAATTTTTCTACAGCCGCGCGCAAAATAACTAATTGCTGAATTCAAATGAAATCGCAAAATCGACGAATGCCGTGGATCCTTATTTTGCGCTCTAGCGCGAACATGGAAAAGAAAAATCTCACTTTTTCCGTCGAGTATGCTATGAATAGTCATGGAAACCGAAGATAAATAAATGACAGTGGTGCGTTTGTTACAGTTTGTTGCTGGCACTCCTGTTCTAAATATGCCCGAAGCCCGAATATAATATGTCAAAACTGACAGTCATTTGCAAATTTCAGAATAAGTATAGAGAAAATGTGGATTTAATTTTAAAAAATGCGGCTGTGGAAAAAGTTCTGTGTGTTTTTCGGAGCGCAAAGTAAGATTGCCGTTTTCGAAAGATTACTGCGCTCCGGTACGCGTCGCGCAGTAATATTCTTTCTCAAGCGGCAATCCGTTACTTTGCGCTCTAAATACACAAACAACTATTTTTACCGTGCTGCGGCTTTTGCGTTTGATCCAAAAACATGAAACGATTTTTGCTGAGTGAATCTACTCGATATTATTTGTACTCTGCCTCCACTATCAAAATCAGACATTGAATGGATTAACGCACAGATCAAAAGTGAATTCACCCTTGCCTCTGTGTATTTATATTACAAAAACAAGGTTCTACCTTCTAATTTTCACTAAAAACGGAAGCAGGCACTTCTCGGAAGGCGCAATCAACAAGAATATTAGCATATTCCAAATCCAACCGCTTTCAAAAACGATTTGCCTGTATTTGTCGATCCGTGAATTCAAAAAGAAGGGTAGTTCTACAACATTACACTAAAAATAAATACAACTTTTAAAGATTTTTAGTTTGTAATGTTTTCAATATCGGTAGATTGTGTTGTTCAAGTCAGTAGCTCTGTAGATTATAAGGAAATGAATATAGTTCTAACCAATAATCGGTAGGCCTGGACTGCCATTCTTGAAGGCAAGAGAAGGAAGCGGTCCCTGAGAGCTTCGGGGAGTGTTCCCTCATTTGAGCTCTCCTATAGAAAAGCGCCGTATTCATGAAACATCAGTCAGTTTGTTCAACCAATGAAATTGTAAAAAGGACTTCACACATAACCTCATTTTTTGTTCTGTTAATCAAATTTAAACTTATTTTTTTTTTGGAAAGTACAAAGTTTTCGACAGAAAATATGGAATCTAAATCCAGACAATTCAATTCTAAACAAAAAAGAAATTTCAGTAGATTTTGTTTACGCGCGACCCAGCATGTATGAGGGCAAATTAACCGCCACTTATACCAATGCAATAAGTACGGGTTTATGGCAAGAGGTGACCTGCATCTTAAATGCTGCTCCTGGTGGGGCCATTAAGGACTGAAAAGAGTTGAGAAAGGTATGTTTTTGTTCAATTAACTTTGTATTTAAACATACCATGTATTGTGCAGATGGCAAGCTGGTAACTGTCTAAGTAACTGCTGGATATGGACAAATATGTTACTTCAGCCTATGTAATTTATATTCACATTAAATTTTTAATTATAATGTTAAATTAATTTCAGTACATCCACTGTAAGTTGTAATTTATTTCTCCTAGCTCCATTTTGAAGCAGGAGAGAGTCCTCCACTGTTCCCTCCAGAGCAAGAGAAAATATCTCATGAAAAAATATTTCAAATAATAACTCCAGTTGAAATCCAGACGTATCTAAATGGGAGATTGTATTTGCTGCAGACATTTTAACAGAAAACTCTCAACTGACAGAACTGATAATTAAAATCAATGTGAGTATTTATATAAGTACCTAATTATCGAACAACATTGAGGTATTGCAAAAGCCACTGTGGCTGAGAAAAATGTAGTCTGATTTTAAAAGTTCTACTATTGATTTCATTCAATAATTCTATACTAATTTAGCAATACGGGTCAGTTTTTTTTCCAACTTTTGCTACCCCCTTGCTAACAAATCTTCTATATTAATGTATCGTAATTTTCTGAATTTCAGGGAATTGAGGATCCTATGGCAATTCAGGAAGTAGATGCTGGGCAAGATCGAATAATAGTGAATATTGGTATATTCAACCAACCCAAGGCTAGACCACAACTATACTTTACTGTGTAAGCAAGTAAACCAGGTACAACTAGTGGAGCCAAAAAGGAGGAAATTAAGGAAAAGGTGAAAAAAGTATACCAAGTCAGCGAGGTTGGTTGTTCAATTCCATAGTGCATTTTTTAATTTGTCAGATTCATTTGTATTATATGAAGAAAGGCATTGTTTCTACATATAGTTATAGGGACAGAAAATGCAGTTACTTCAAAAGCACTACGAAAGCAAGGCCAATTATTACCAAAAAAAGATCCTTTTGAAACCAAGAAAAAATACTATGAAATAATTATTCAAATTTTGACTGAAGTTCCAAATGCAGTAAATAAAAATGCAGATGCATGTTAGATTAATTAAGCAGTATTTAGATTTGATGGTGATGTTGTTTTTGTTTTTTTTTTTAATTTTGCTTTGTTTTTGCTTATGCATGATGATTCTCAAGTCAATGTTTTTATTTCGCCTGGTAATTCTTTGGTAAATTAAAAAAAATCGTTCCTGTAAACATATATTTTCTTTTCTGACAAGAAAGGTGATTTGTTATCAATTTAGGAATCATGCTGTAAATTTTTCAGTATTAGAATAAAATATTTTTATTGATCTCTTTTTATTCAAATGAAGATCGGTAAAAACGTTGTACAATTATAGTTTAAAATATATTTTTCTACTACCGTGCGTGAAATACTCATTTTATGCACTCCTTAAAATCGGAAAGTATACCTGCAAGGCGAGTGGCGCGCGTCGTGAAGTTATGTAACATGGATAAATATATGTTATGTAATTATGATGACTGGACTGGCGAAAGTTTAATGTGTAAGCTGGAAATATTAGTGGCTGTAATAATATAGGCGAAATAAAATGTGTGAGTGAAAAGTGTTGTTTACAGTATAAAAAAGGCAAACTACAACTTTAAACTGAATTTTAATAGAACCCAACACTGAACAGAACAGCCGTTGGTCCCTAGAATTGCTAAACGTTAAGTCTAAAGGAAATTATAAACCTTTAACGAACATGTTTGTTTTATTACATTCCTATTAATTAAGACTACAGGGACAGAACTCTTCCGAAGCTCGGGCATTACGTGGCCGTTTGCGTTTAAATTTCAGGAAGAAAACTAAATTGGTAATTGGTAATAAAATTAACTTTTGAATTGTATTCGACTACCGACCATTAGAGGGCAGCAAATATTCTTAAAATAATTATAATAAAGAATCATGTTACATTTATCCAGTTCAATTTCAATCGAAAATCGGCCAATTTTAAAAGCGGAACTAACGCACCGCATCGGGCTATTTTATTTTTTTTATTTTGAATTCAATACAAAAAGGCGTTCATATATCAAAATGTCGCTATTTCTAATCGAACTTTCTGTAAACCAGATATAATATAACCTGGTGTCATCTGTGAGGCTTTGAGGCTGATTCAACAGTAGCCGCACTGACAAAATGTAACACCGGTATGTTATGTTATATAATGAAATAATTTATTTATTTTGGCTCATTTCTTTAGTGAGGAATATGATTTTCTTGATATATTTAAAGTTTGATCAAGGGTAAGGTTCAATTGGCGAAACACCACTCACAACTATAGAGCAAAATCCACAAGGAGGAGTGCTCTCGCCCATACTATGGCCAATCCCTTATTATCCCTGTATCACTTAGGATAAGACGACGATTGTAAAAGGCAGATTCGCAGGTATGGTCATGAAGCTCACAGAAACCACCGACATGTGGTGTAAGCAGGGGAAACTGACAGTGAATAAGGAAATAGGACTACCACAGTAAAATTCACCAAAAAAATATTACTGGAAGTACTCAGGGAACTCAGTGGGGTAGAGATCCTTTTTGCACAAGAAGCAAAATACTTAGGAATAATTTTGGAACATGAGCTGGACTGAAAACCTACACAAACCTACACAAAAAGGCATAATAGCCTTCGATCCGTGCAGAAGGATGTGTGGAATAAACTGGGAGATGCTGCCAAATATGACCACATGGCTTTAAGCCATGATAGCACATGGGTCGATGCGACTTTATTTTGGGAATGCCAACAGATTGCATGCTTCCCAAATATAGCTTTGATAGATCTTTCAGGGCAAGTTTAGCGGACAGAGATGTGTGGAGAGTAGGACCTCCTATTAATGCAGGCATTCTATACAGATAGATCAAAACCCGATGAAGGTGCAGGCACCGGTATATATGTAGTTAAGTAAGAGAAGACAAGAATCTCACTGAGTTTAGGCAAATATGCAACAATATTCCAAGTGGAAGTTGTCGCAATACATCATTAATTGTGCGAATGAGTAGATAAGTCAAGAGTTTATAAGCAAAACCATGGCAATCTACTCTGATAGCCAAGTGGCAAGAAAAGCAGTTAACTCAATGCAGTAGAGCATCAAATTATGGATGTAAACTAAATCTCAAGAATTGTGGAACAGCTTGCCAGGAATGAGACAAGCTAAACAGCTTATTATAAAAGCATCGTCAAAGTTCACAAAATGTCTACTAGGTCAGAAAAGAAGTACATCTAAAATTATAATTGAACTTCTAACAGGGCACTGTAGACTAAACAAACATATGAGCACGATTGGACCGGCAGAAGAACCGCTGTGCAAGATTTGTCAGGAAGAGGAGGAAACAGCCAGTACAGATTCCTTGTAACCGCGAGGGCTTGTCAAGACTAAGGTTCCTAGAGGAAGCATAAGCCACTAGGTCTAAGATATACGAAGGATCTCAGATCTAGCCTATGTCATCTCATGCAGAAGACAGGGTTGGATAAAGAACCCTAAGTGAAGTAGATATGAAAAAGCCGCAGTATGGAGGCTAATAGCTGATAAGCCGCTAAACTAATCTAGCCTAATCTAGGATACAGAAACCTGTTCCAGGGACTACTTCGAGGTACAATCAAAAACACTTAGTAACATCATGGTCGTGTGCCACAGGCCATACTCATATTTTCTAGAAATGAAAAAATGTTTAACGGTTGACTAGATTATTGATCGAGAGAATTATTTCGCATTTTTTCACCTTTCGAAATAATTGCTTGGAATTAAATCCGGCAAATAAGGTGAGGAATGACATCTATTTAGAGCAAAAAACTGTGAGAAGTACAAAACTGGTCATAATACGACCGTAATATAAATATGGTTTCATTTTTGGGTCAGCACTACGTAAGCAATGCTATTGCTGACTCAAGGAAAAATCACGTTTATATGAATGCGCAGTGCATGAATCATTTCTCCCATGGTAAAGGAGGCATGATACGTTTTAGACATAAAAACATTATAACTAAGAAATGTAATAATATTTCCAAAAATAATGGCGTAGCTAAGTTAAATAATGAGACCATCTACCAAATAACGTATTAAATAAATTTAAAGACTTATCTAACAAAAGTAATAACTTGACGATGTTAGGTGAATTACCTCTCCCCAGTCTTCTCTAAGTATTTTTATTTCCTTTATACATTTTATAATAGCTGCTCCTCAAAGAAAAAATTAAAAAAGACATTTTGAGCATTATTTTTAAAGTAATGCGATTTGAAACAAGTTACCGGATTTTGATGAAGATTTCAGGTCTAGAATGATTTTTTATGTGAAAATAATTTTGCCTTACTTATGGCGTTTTATCAGATAGGGTAGAGTAAAAAAGTAATGAACAAATTAAAAATGTTTTAGTAGAGAGGATTTTCTAAATAGTTTATTTACATATTTGCGGTTTAAATCGAGATTTTGACGTTGGCAGTTTTATAATAATAATAATAATTACCCTGACAAAAATCAATCCACGCTGTAATAAATTTCCCAAAATTAGACTAGATGTTCATTTCAATTTTTAGAAAATTATGTCATTTTCTTTATTTTGCGGAAATGTAATGACAAAGGAGTAAGTTAATAAAACCCCTGAGATTAAGCTCGAATCATATTTAAACCCTACTTTACTAATTAAGCTGCTTTTCTAATGCTCTTCCTAAAAAGGAAAAATATTCATAACTCTAAACAAATTAAGCAAAATATATAAATGCTAATTCCAAATTGAGGCAAAATTACGACACTTGGCGAAAATGAGGTTTAGGCTGTAATGAATTTGTATAACCCATAAATAAATATATAATAATAATAATAAATATGCTTTATTATTTTCAAGAACAAAGTCCTCATAATAAAGCTAGGTATAATAATAAAGAAAACTTACAACTAAAACACATAGCCACAAAAAAAGGAAAAGACAACACATGCTTACATCTTAAAATAAAAACTATGCCATACATATAAAGCATACCAACACCGGACCAATACAACTCTAAATTCAAATAATTGAAAAATATTAAAATTCATTATTATAATATTCGTCCAAAGTATAATATGTCCTAAATTGCAACAACAACTTTACTGATCTAAAACATTTACCATCCACTTTAACTTCTCTAGACAGATGATTATAAATTGTAAGGCTCTCATAGATTAATGAGTTCTTGGTAAGGATACTCATCGGTGTCGGCAACCGCAGGCCACAGCCATTAGTGTATTCTATACACTTTCCTGTAAACTGTATTCATATTTTCTGTGAAGTAAGGCCACCGTTTCCAAAATAAAAAGAAATCAACGTCAGGATCCCTTCGCGAACAAAGTATGGCCTATAATGATCCCTCGGCCCCAATTTACACAGATATCTTAGGGCACGTTTCTGAAGCACAAAAATCGACTGCATCAGCTGCCTCGAACTAAAACCCCAAAATGCCACACCATATCTCAAATTCGATTCAACCAATGAAAAATAAACAGATCTTGTCATTGAGTATCCCAAACCATTACTGACAACCCTAATAGCATAACACGCCGATGCTAATTTTTTCTTTATTAAGATTAGTTATATGGTTAGAATATTTAAGTTTTGTATCAATATGCATGCCCAGTAACTTCGCAACACTTTTATTTTGCTGGGTATTATTGTCAAGTTTCAAATCATCAATATTACATTTAAATGTTAAAATATTTGTTTTGTCAACATTAAAACTAAAACAATTTGCATCACACCACTGCCTAATTTTCAGAATGTCCCTTGACAATTTATCAGCCAGATGTTTTGCAGATCGATCCAACCACAAAATTGTGGTATCATCTGCAAACAAAGTGAAGTTTCCCCAGCAGTACCTCGCGATTCACGCAATCGAGTGCCTTTGTAAAATCGCAAAAGACAGCTGCAGCAACATCGCCATAGTTCAGACCTAAGTACAGTTTTTACAAAAAAACTAAATATTGCATCGTTACTGCTTTTACAATTTTGAAATCCAAATTGGCAATTTCTCTACAAGTTGTGCCTTGCAATAAAAGATAACATACGGCTCTTTACGAGCTTTGCAACAAGTTTGGACAAAGTAGGAATAACAAATATCGGCCGATAACAAGAGGGATCACTTGTATCGCCTCCCTTAAACTGTGGTCGAACCAAACCGCTCTTCAGACATGAAGGAAAAATCAAAAGAGTTATTTATAGCTCTTACTAGTGCACTCAGAGCATTTTCTGGTAGATTCTCAAATATTTTTAATGGGACATCATCTTTCCCAGCAGAATTGTTATTTTTAATCTCTTTAAAAATACTCTTCAATTCTCCTATATCTGTATGATGCAAATAAAATGTTTCCACTACCGACACACCGTTCAGAAACGACAAGGGGTCAATCTGGGAGCACATATCAGATACCAGACTCTGAGCAACAGAGCAATAAAATTCATTTAGAACGTTCGACTTCCGGTTGTTCCGCGCGTCAGATTTCCGTGATTTTCCTCTCAACTCATTAATTACGCTCTATCCCTCCTTTGTTTTATTTGAAGCATTCGTCTCGCAAAACTTTCATTTAAATCCTCTTACATAAATTAGAAAGATTTGTCAAAAATTCAGAACGATCAAACTTTCTCAATCCATGTAGGCATCTTAGGTTTTTTGAGGAAATTTTAAGTCACTGTATTTTTCTTCTTTGTTCTTAGCCTTTTTTGAGGAAAATTATTATTAAAAATAGTTACTAATACTTGGTTAAAACTTTCAAGTGGGTCAGGTGTCTGAAAAATTAACTGCCAATCCATTGCAAACTGAGGATGTGTTAAACTTTGTAGAATTAGTACCAGTGTGTATTCTACCAAATCTGACTCTCCTATCCTCCACGTAATTTATAGAAAGCTCCGCAAATATTGGTTCATGATCCGATAGACCAGACGACACGACAGACAAATTCATTGTACATTATTACCGAAATTAGTACAGAAGTAATCTATAAGAGTACTTGAAATGTTTGTGATGCGTGTGGCGTTATTACCAGCATGTTAATATTAAATGAATTAAGCAAGTTGCGAAGACTCTGAACATCCATAGATCCTTCGTTCTCAAAATTAACATTGAAATCTCCGGCCAATACAATCCCCGAACCCAATGGGAAAACCGACAGCAATGCTTCCAACCTCACCAAGAAATCGCCTGTATACTATACAAAGAATGTACACACTATTTTCTTCATTATAAACAAGAGAAAACACAAATTCACCAGCACAAATCATAAAATTATACTTGTCAACATTTACTATAGAAAAACCTCTCAAGAACTGTTCCCTTATCAAAATCATGGTATCATAGCCAGCCTCCCCTCCACAAAATATAGATGACACGATATAATCAGGAACACAACAAGGTTCACCAATCGTTAACCAGTGTTTAGCAATCAATAGAATATCAGGCCCACATTCAGATTCAAGCTATTGCTTGAATCTGAATGTGGAAAGTTCATTAATTTTATTTCTTATAGCCTCTATGTTTAGACACAAAAACATAATTGATTGCCTGTCAATCCATTGTTACCGATGGTTCGTTTCGATTTTCTAAAAATGACGTCTGACTACAATCGGGGACAACCGGCTCTAACAGGGACTGGTCTGAGTCCACTGCTGGCCCGATATGGACCTCCGACATACCTCCAGTCAAATCCACCTGACTAAGATTCGTCAGTCGACGGTCCTGCAATAATTTCTTTAAAAAAACGGCAATTAACCCAGATAACCTGATTAAATCTATGTTATTCAAATATATGCTATTCCTCACAAATTCGTCATACCCAAACACATTCTTCTGTAAATCAAGAAACTCTATATTATTTGTAAAATATTCCAGTTTAGTCATCGTTCTGTACAGCTTATCATTGACTGTATTAAAATTAAAAAGAATGTTATTACTCTTACATCTTTGAATAACAGGAATTGAACATATAACTAAATTTGTATAAAAACATTTGATAGCCAACAATGTAACATCCCTCAAAGAAACATTGGAGTCGTTCACACCTGCCAATACTACAACAAAGTCAGTGCTTGTGAGTTCATTTAAGAAACAATCAACACTCGAGACTGTGTACCCAAATCGTGAAAATGGTTTTCTTATTAATTGAAGAGTATACTCTGACTTTAGTGCTTTAAAAATTTTGTGGTAAAGATATTTTCCACAATCACCTGTTAAAACTACAACCCTGTGTTTCTTTGTACTTAGCATACGATACCTACCGACACTTTCATATTGAACAGTACATGTTTACAACTTGGAAGAACCGATGCTATCGACAGGAGTCTTGGTTGCAGTTATCCTTTCTGTTAAGTTGAATATTTCATAATTTGCCTTTTCAAATCTAGAACAAATTACTCATTTTTTTTGACATTGTTTCTATACTAGTCGTCATACTGATTCTCTGAGATTTAAAATCACTCAACTCTTCATTAAGCAAACGTATGCTCTCCTCTAATTTTGTTACATCCCCTGAGAGACCCTTGTGTCTAAGTATTTCCCTATACATTTTGGCGAGTTCACGTCCCTGCTCTGTGATCTTTTCAACATAATCCTTCTCAGCGACGAACAATCCTCAAAAACCTGCGTTCTTCTCTCTAGTCTAGTGATATGAGCATCTTTTTCTTTGATCTCTTTTACAAGGGCACTTGTTTTCTATGAAAATCGTATTCCTTTCCTTCTATTTCTCCCTTCAATTTAGTTATAAGAACATCTCCCCTCCTTGACTTTGCCTTTTGTAATTTCCATGATCTCAATATATTTTTTTTATTTTAGGCACATCTTTTAAGAGGCGTTTGTAATCTGTGCAGTAGAAAAGAAGTCTTCTATGACTCATTGCAATTGCATGACATTCGGTGGTATTAGGTTCGGCACAGTTTTTACCAAAAGTTGCTTTGCAAGAGTCGCAGGAAGCTCCAAACAACTCATCATCCTTGGGGCGAGCTTTAAAAATACACAAACAATTGCATTAAGAACATAATACCATATTTATATTCAATTGTACTTGATTAGAGAGACTGTCACAAAAACCCATATAAACGTGATAGCAATGACCCTTTTTTTGTTGTTATTTCGAATTAAAACCACACGTCAATTATACTCTTTTTCGCATTTTTTTTTGATGTCCAGGTGTAAAATGCATTTATTGCACATTCAACAAAAACTACACTTTAAAACTAACCAAATAATACCACACTGATATACGATGCAAAACATAAACATCAAAATTTACGGCTTTTAATAAGCTGATTTTTCATAATCATGTTGAATTTAATTTAAAGAAATCCATAATCTATCAACTTACTATTCTAACTGAATTTCAATTGTGCCTCTGTATTTTTAGTTTTATACACAAATATTGAATGCCAGTGGTGCCCATCAAGTTCGTTTAAATCAGGTTTTCTTTTAAATATAATATTTAATAATTAACTGGTTAATTTAAAATAAATATTTATATTATGATCATTTTTAAACAAACCGCAAAAGCACAAAAACTTATTTTAATATGTCAAATAAATTCAATATGCAAGTTGCATGAATTGAATTAATCCAAGCACTCCCTGGTGACGGAAAGTGGAACTATACGGAATCTGCGAGAATGCATTTTTTTTGAAGCTCCACCTGTATCAGGAAATTACAAAAGAAAAGAAAAGCTCTTTTATCTTGATTTCTACGGTGACAGCGGGAGGTTTCCCACTAAATAGGCAAGTAGTGTTCATATTATGGTTTATCTAGTGTCTTTTGCATAC
>JAEQML010069291.1:0-17594 GCA_016904865.1 Pissodes strobi | reverse complement strand
GCAGCAGCCATAAATGCATGCGTGAGTACCAAAAAGATCGACTCCAACAGAGGAACCGACACGGCACAGTTCGTTTTAACTCTTAATAACCTTTTTGACTCCTTAAATAGTTGCAAACTCTATGACAAGAATCCTTTTGCATGCGGTTTAAGTGATAAAAATAATTCTGTCTTAATGACTCTTATGAAAGGAAAATATATTTTCACTAATTTGGTTAAAGTAACAAAAGGGACAAAAAAATCTAGACCTTGTTTTCAAGGTATTGTACAAACAATCAACGCGGTAATCATGCTGTTTGAAGACGAAAAAAGCGATGGTAATGGTTTTATTCTTACAAAACGGTTAAACCAAGATTTTTTAGAAAATTTTTTCTCTGTCGTTAGGCAGAAAGGCGGCTGGAATTTAAATCCATCTGCAAAATCATTTCGACTATCTTTTAGAATACAAACCATTACTAGCCTTTTAAAACCGCACAATATTCCAATTGTAAAGAGGACTTTGACAGGCAATTATTGTTATCTTCTAATACAATATCAGAAAACAAGGACAGCGCTGAAAATGAATCTTTTAAATATCTTGAAAGTAAAGATAGCATTTCTGATGCGGAATCCACTAGTGATGCTGAAAATGTATTAATTGAAAACACAACTTACACAACACCTTTGGAAGAATGTGCTGTCACTTATTATACAGGGTATCTTATTAAACGAATAAAAAATAAATTTAACTGTTTAGATTGCTTAAATAATTTTGAGATCTACAATAAAAGCAATATTCCAGAACTTTTAAAGGATATAAAGCAAATATTTTTATTAAATAAAAATTATGGAGGAAAATGTGGAATGTCTTTAGTTGTACCAAATATGACATAGTTCTTATTGTTCAAAAATCATTTTTATATTTCCGTAAATATTTTAATCTGTATAAGTCGAGAGAGTACCTTGCGGTAAAAATAACAAACAAAATTTTGGCAAAAAATGTTCGGTGGTTGGGTGATAAAAATAATAATTGCTACAGACACAAAGTTTTTTAATTGAACAGATGGTTTTAACTAACATATATAAGTTTTGTAAATGGACATTAGATAAAAACAAAAAAAAGAGTTTTCAGCAAAAATTAAACAACCTTAACCATCAGTAAAAAATATATTTTGTCAATAACAAAACAATTTAGTAAATATTACAGGTAAGATTTAGACAGATTTTCAAAATAACTATTTTTTAGAACTAAAAAGGTAAAGTACGTTTTCAAAAACAGTTTCTTACTTAAAAAAAGTATTAGTCGAATATTTAGAAGGTCTTTATCACAAAACTTTAATAAGTTTAGCAGTTTAGCTCCCCTGCTTTGGTTAATTGTACAGTTTGTTTACGTATAATGTAAAGCTTTAAAAATTGTATGTGTTACAGTTTTTTGTCGAATAAGATTAGATAATCTGTAAAATGCCGATATAATGTATCTACGAATTTTTAATTTTAATATAATTTAATAAGATAATATATTCTATTTTATAGGAATAGAGTAATAATCTTGGATGTTGTTATTATACACGTAGTATTTTTACATTGTCTCCGGACCTATATACCCACCTATGCACATTTTCAGCTCGATATGACATTTTAAATTCAAAACTTGCCCCTCTTTTCCTAAATACGGACCTGTACCGGCTTAAAAACCGCATATTTTTACATTGTCTTCAGACCTATATACGTATACAATTTTTCAGCTTCATACGAGAATTTAAATTCAAGATTTGACCCTCTCCTCCTAAATACGACCCTGTACCAGCTTAGAAACACGATAATTTTACATTCTTGAGGGACCTATATACGTATGCAAATTTAGAGCTCGATACAATTTAAATTAAAAATTTGGCCCCCTTTCTCCTGAATAAGGGCCTGTTTTAGCTCAAAAATACTATAATAATTTTACAATGTCTCCGGGCCTAAAAACTTATACAAATTTTCAGCTTGATACGACAATTTAAATTCAAAATTTGGCACTCTCCTCCTAAATACGGTTTTGCACCAGCTTAAAAACTCGATAATTTTGCATTTTATCCAAACTAAATATGTACGCATAATTTCAGCCCCATCGGTTTGGGATAACTGTTTTAAAATTATGGGTGTAAATCGTGACAACTTGCCTTGGAAAATGCTAAATAATAAAATAATGTTGAATAGGTATAAGTGGGGACATTTGGCAACATTGCGTCGCGTTGCGGCCGGCGACACGAGGGTTACCCCATATTATATTCGTTTTACGGGGGCATTGATGTCTCCGTGCCGATTCTCAGCTTGCCATTTGAATAAGCCATCTATTCGTAGTAGTATTTTCTTTGGTTATGGTTTACCTGATTCGGCCGTTTAGTTCTTCGGTAGAGATAGATCAAACGTTATGCAAAAACGATGTTTTCGTTAAAAAACACTGTTTAATATATTTTGTACTTCCTAGAACAGTAATTTCGATCTGAAATGTTTGTCTATTTAAAAATGTAACTTAATATAAAGTACGAATAGGAGAGCACTACCTAACGCCCTGGAAGTTGTAGAACGTTCAGTGATTTTATTAATTTTCGTGTATTGGTTATCCGTTTATATTGTATTAGGTCCGCATGGATGAGTGTGTTTGACTAAATGTATTCGTGGGAAAAACGAAAAAGGTTTGGACGGCATAGCGCATGGATCAAGGCCCCCAATATTAATTGGGCCCCCGATTGGTCTCACTGGTCTCACTCAAATAGCTATGGTTATGCAGATTGGTATACTTGTAATACATTAGTAATACATGCTTTCTTTTTGTCAAGTAACTATTTTTCAGTTACATAGGTATTTTCTATTTTTATTAGCACTATTATTTACCGAAATCAATAAATAAGATACAGCGCTTGCTTGGCATTTCTTGGCGGAAGTAATGATAGAAAACTTGTAAAGTTATAGGGTTTTTTCATGAAATGTCAGGATTATTAAATTTCACGATATTAAATTTTTGGTCCATCTCATACATAATATATACAATATTACTGAGGTTTGTACTTGATATACATATGTAAATAAATCTCGAATGGAATGGCATTGCGGATTAAGAATATGGAAACAAATCTAGTGTATCAATTCAGCAGCTACCTTAATTAAGACTGCCCCATAAGGCTAATATACTCGCTAATTAGTAAAGTTACTTACAACTCTTGAAAAATATATCGTTATGTTAGATATTCCCGAGTATCTAGAGGAAGTAGAAAAGGAAGGATTCACATATGAACACGAGAACAGCGATGAGATGATCAAATCTGTAAAGATAGACTACGTCAAATCAAATTTTATTTTACCCACCACTGGTCAAAAATGAGTTTGATACAGCTTTCGGTTTAAAAACGAGCGTTTTTTCGATTTCCGAAAGTTATCATCATCATCATCACGTAGCCTCTCTTGTCCACTGCAGGATACAGACCTCCCTCAACGATTTCCATCTGGAACGGTCTTGCGCTTTATTTATCCAATTGTTTGATACTCGCTTAAGATCGTCGGTCCACTGGGTTGGAGGACGTCCTCTGTTTCTATAAGCATCCTGTCTAGGTCGCCATTCAATAATTTTCTTCGTCCATCTGTCATCTCCCTGTCTTGCCACGTGGCCCGCCCAACTCCATTTGAGATTTGTAATTCTTGCCACTACATCTGTGACTTTAGTTCTTTGTCGAATAACATTGTTCGTTACCCTGTCTCTCAAGGTCAAACCTAGAATAGAGCGCTTCATAGAGCGTTCAGCAATTCGAAGTCTCTCAGTTGATTTTTTGGTGAGAGTAAGGGTTTCTGCGCCGTAAGTAATGACAGGAAGTACACATTGATTAAACATTTTTTCTTTTAAGGCAGGTTGGAATGTCTGATTTAAATACGTAACGCAGTTTTCCATATGCGGCCCACTCTAAGGTAATTCGTCGGGTAATCTCACATGTTTGGTTATCGCAACCAATTTTTATCTCATGCCTTAGGTATTTGTAGGATGTTACTTGTTCGATTAGCTTTCCATGTACTTCAATATTTTGGTAAGTTACCAGGTTTGTCATAAATTGGGTTTTGGATGTGTTGACCTTTAATCCAGCCTGGGCAGATGTAGTTGTTAATTTCGCAAGCATTTCCTTAGCGTGGTCTATTCTGTCGGTAATTAAAATAATATCATCTGCGAAACGTAGGTGGTTTAGCATCTCTCCGTTGATATTTATTCCCATGTTGTTCCAGTCTATTCTTTTAAATGCATATTCTAAAAGTGTTGTAAACAATTTTGGAGAGATTGTGTCTCCCTGTCTTACTCCACGCTCGATTTTAAAGTTTTCTGTCTCTTCATGTAACTTGACACTTGCATTGCATTTTGATATAATGTGGTTAATGAGAGCTGTATATCTATGATCCACCCGACAACATGCCAGTGCCTTCATTATTTCGTAGTGCTTGATTGTGTCGAAGGCTTTGTGGTAATCCACAAAGACATGAACGAGAGGTTTATTATACTCGACGCATTTCTCTACTAAAGACTTTACCACTTGTAGGTGATCATTTGTACCGAATTTTGCTCTGAAGCCAGCTTGCTCTCTGGGCTGGTATGGTTCTAGTTTGGAATCAATACGTTTAGTGCTTATTTTAATGAACATCTTATAGATATGTGACAAAAGGCTAATGGGCCTGCAGTTTTGTAAGTTGGTTATATTACCTTTTTTGTATATTAAGATAATTATGGCATTGTTCCAAGCTGTTGATGTTGTCGCATTTATCAGCCATAGATTGAAAAGTCTAGTGACAGCTTTTAGTAATTTCTCACCTCCTTTTTTGACAGCCTCTATTACTAAGTCTTCATCTCCTGGAACTTTATTATTTTTCATCACCAATAAGGACATTTTAACTTCTTCTGCTGTTATTTCGGGCATGTCTTCTGAGCCTACATTTAGCACTTTTCTAATAGATGGCCTTTCTTCTTTTTCATGATATAGAGTCCTGTAGAACTTTGTATTATTTTGTTCTTATCTGTCACAATTTCACCATCAATATTTTCAAGCTTGCATATGTTGCTTCGTCCTGGCTTCAATTCTCGTCTCAGTATTTTCATACTTGTATTTTCTTCTATGATTCTCGTTGTTTTTTACTGTGTTATATCTTCTGATGTCCTGTCTGATCGATTTCGAAATATTTTTATTCAATTGACGTAGTTCGGTATTATTTTCAGTATATTTATTCTTCAGTTCCCTTCTTTTCTTCATCTTCTCTTTTGTGTTTGTGCTAAGTTTTCCAAGATTCTTTTCACCAATTGCGCAGTGTTGTTTCATTGCAGTATTAATTGCCTTCATGATGGTATTGGTAAGTTCTTCTGTCTCTTGATTTTGAAATACCCCTAGATGGTTGTCATTGGTTTTTCCGTAGTCTTCTTCATTATCTACTTCAGTCCACTTTCTGTTACTTCTTTCTTTAGATATTAGTTTTCTTCTCTCCTTTTTTAGTCTACAAACAACCTTTCCTCTTACCATTCTATGATCAGTTCCGATAGAAAATTTGTTTGTTTAGTACAGTGTTTACTATTTCTTTCTTATCTGTAATTATGAAGTCTATTTCGTTCTTGGTGTTACCGTTAGGGCTGCACCAGGTCTATTTTCTATTAGGACTCTTTTTGAAAAAGGTGTTCATACAATACCTCCTACAACAAGGCCAGACGGCTTACACGTGACGTCATCAAAAGTGGTCTTAACTTATTTACAGGCGTATATTGAAATGTGCAATTTCTTTTAAAATTTCACAGTTAAGTAGACATTTTAGATGCAAAAATCTCGAAAAAATATAACAAAAACTTGTGTTTTGTAAATTTATCTTTTTTATATATGTAGTTTGAAACGTAATTGGCCTAATACAATACCTCCTACAAGCTGATATTACTTTAAGCACGACTATCATGACTGATAATGTGTATTATTAATTTATTATTTTTTTTTTTAATCAAATATGAAATTGCAGTTTACTTACCTTTTTCTGCATACCTACATAAATAGTATTTAAGAGCTTCCGGCTAAAACAAGGCTGCAAGTCATGAACAGCCTTTAGACGTGCCTCATTCGATTTTTGTTAAAGGAAAACGAAATTTCAAAGCAAAAACCTTTGAATATCCAGTTTATCACAATAGAATCTACCTATTTTGATAAACTGAAACTAGATACCATGGTAAAATATCACTATAGGTATAAAAGTGTCATAAGAGGTAATAGCTTGGGTAATAGTAATGTCAAATTTGATAGTGCGTTTTCTCCTCGGTTTTCTCCATCCAAAGAACCTTGCAATCTTCAAATATTTATGATAAAACATGAAAGATTTATACAGGTTTCAAATTATTACTTTTTTATGTTAGATTTGGTATATTACTCGGTATATTATTGGGGTCTCATATTTATTTATTAAAAGTCTCCAGTTTCCTTTTTTCCTTTTACCCAAAATATTATGATTATGTTTAGAACAATAATTATTATTAAGAAAGAAGTGTATTTGAAATGCTGCAAAGAAAAATTTTTGAAACGTCAATTTTTAGGTGATTTTTACAATTTTCAAAATAAGTCAAAAGGCTGTTTTGATTTAGATAGTTTAACAACAGCTCACAAAGAAAAGACTTTTTATTGTAAATATCTAAAAATGTGTCTTCGAACTCATTAATCAGTTTTTTAAATATAATATAGGCTGTTGAAACTACGTTCACGAGGATATAAAAGAGCCCCACGACTTAAGGAATTAATGAAATTGTAAGAATCTTCTACAACACAAGGTTCATTTATAGTTAAATTTTCTTTACAAAATTCACAACTTATTTTTTTTAAACAATATGACAGCAATATCTACTTAAATAAGTGATTAACTGGCATTTCAGATCCTCTGCTGTGTCTTGTGAATGTGACAAATTATTATACTTTCCTATACACATATACATTTTTTTTGTAAGGTAATAATGTGACATATTTTAATTATTGTATTTTTGATCACTTTTTTATTGTAACTTTTTTTTTGACTTGTTCCTTTCTACTGTAACTTTGTAGTGCTCGGAATCAAATAAATATCTATCTATCTATCTATCTATCTATCTAAGAACACCCGAGACAAAACCTTTCAGAGCCTCTATAATAAAATGATTAAATATTTTGAGAGCTAATTTTACATTTTGCTTTTTTATAAATGATGGAAAAAGGGCCTTTAAACTACGGGAATATCCATGTTTTAATATTTTGTCTCGTTTTAGCTCTTGAAGTTTTTTGACCACTGAGGGCATATAGCAAACATTGCATTACAGCCTTTATGAGGCATAATTACACTAAATATTACTTACTCCAAAATTAGCTAACAGGAACAAATTTTATAAACTTGCTGACCACATTGAACAAGAACAAACTCTTATTACACGAACGCAACAGGTCAACTCTAAACATTTTGGAAAGCGAAAAACATGAACTTTAGATCTTTTCGGCGAGTTTCCACCGCACATCATTGTTCACATAAATTTACACACACGAAAGTGAAAAGAAATTAACAGAAACACAATTAAAATCGAACAGAACAATAATTAAGAAGCCGGTCGAAAGTACGCCATTACGCCAACTGACAGAAGGCACTGAGGCAGTGTTGCCAGATTTAGAGTTAGTTTCATACATTATTTGGGATGTAAACTATTAACGTATATTTAGTTGGACTAATTTTTACAGCATTTGTTGAATGACATTTGAAATTATGTTTTTAAATGGAACCAAATATTTATACAAAATAATTAGGTTATTGGTTAGCAACGTTTATTTTCTTAAAGGTTTTGATTCCGTTATTGCTTCACTTTTCGGTTTTTATATATTTACTTTTCGGATTTTAAATATTTATTTATATTTAATATAACTATATTATAATATACCAAAGCAAACTTTTACATTAAGTATCTAATATATTGTTAATTGTAAGCTTGGAATCCAAGACGAATATTTAACGTTTCTTTGAAAAATAATTAGTGGCAAATAGCAAGTAGCTCAAACTGTGATAAAGCGCCCAATCTGGCAGCACCGGATACATGACGTCGAGATGGGAATTGACATTCCAGTCGCCCAGCGTGGCAATCAACGTTAAATACGGAAGTAGGCGCGATAAAATAAACAATACTTTTACTGGGCACCTCTTGGCTCCTCTTAATGCTTTTCTTTTGGCAAAAAAGTATGGACCACTTTTCATGACGTCACTGCTAATTTCAATATCAGCTAGTTGGCCTAGTTGAAGGAGGTATTGGTTCATAGCTAGGAGTGTATGCTGTAAAAGGAATTCTATGAGCATTGTGCCTCTCTCATTTCTCTCTCCCACGCCAAAATTTCCAATAGTTATACGTGCCAATTATTATAGGTTAAACAAAACTTTTAAAAAACTAATTAGTATAGAAAACGTATTTAAATGAGACACTAATTAATTATTTTAGTTTAATTAATACAAACTTAAACAAAAAAAAAATCCAACAAAAACGAAGTGTTTTTTGGAAATTCACAAAAATTAAATCTTAACTTTTCATTACAAAAATAAAACATACCTTTTCATTCGATTTAGGGATTTCATAAAACTCAACTGCTGTCGGAATTAGTAGAGACTATCAGTTCTGATCGCGGCAGTCTCATGATTTTTATTATCGCCTTTCTCTATTTGTCAAATTTTAGAATATTCTGGTGTTAAAGGAGGACAAATTGCATCATGCGTAGTAGCTGCGAAGCACAGAGAACATTAAAAGAAGCACCGTTCTTTCGGATGGAGAACGGTTGGCAACCCCAAATATCATAACAGTGCATTTCTGGTTCAAACTATGTTATGTCCATCATTTGTTTTGGTTCGAACATTATGTCCACGCTGCAAAGTTTCAATGCAGATAACTTGAGAGGAATACGTTAATTATGGCTAGAAGAAAGTTTTTTGCCGTTTCGAGCAAAGTTGAAGAATATCGACAATTATTGACAGTTCTTCTGATAAAAGCCTCAGAGTCCAGAAGGGGGAGATAGATGTAGAGATACAACACGCTTGCGAAAATCTTCCTCTATGACGGTTTCCTATTACTTACGATCAAATGGAAAGGAGGTAGAGCAGTTTTTAGTATGGGTCTGTCAAATGAATAAAATAGCGAAAAGTGTCAAACTGGGAGAAGTACTTTGCGAATGTAGAATTGGAATCACAAAATAAGCTTGTTTTCTAATAAACGTCATACAAATTCATTTCAAAATTAAGGGCCTCAGGAAGTCACCATTTCTAAAACTACCGATTCCAGTGTGTTCCTTAAACTCAAAGTTGAGTGATAGCTTTTTGAAAGAATTTTCAATATCAAATTTAATTTGGGTTTTTAGTCACCTGCTCTAGATGTTTGCAGACAAAGCATAAAATTCGAGAAGCCAAAAATATAGACGAGATGAGCAAATTGCTGGCATTTGGAGTAGGTGCTCATAAATTGCAACCAAAGAACATAAATTTGTGAAAAAGCAACCTATTGGTTCTGTTACGTTTTCTTTCGATTGCAACAGATTCAACCCTTGCCAAAACTGTCAATGGGCGAGGCCTTCTATTCCAAGCAGATCCCTTCTTATCTATTTTGGTAACGGACATAAACGGTGAAAACCATGTATTTTACCAATGCTGCAGGAGCTATGGAAGGTTCCTCAGCTTTGTGCGATTTTTTAGAGAAATATCCATTAACTGATTAAACCATGACCGGATTATTTTCCGCTGACTGCGAAGGCTAACATAAGAATGCCCACGTAGGGCTTGCTTTGGCACTATGGCTCTATAATACAGTTTCGAACCACTTACATTATATTCAACTATACTTCCCAGTCAGAGGGCATTCTTATCTACTCCCCAGAGTGACTATTTGAGTGGGTTGAGAAGAAAATGAGGAAATATAAAAATGTACTTTTGACCGAAGACTACCAGAAAATGTATTCGGAATTAGGTGGATCTTT
Organism: Pissodes strobi; assembly: GCA_016904865.1. Lineage (NCBI taxonomy): Eukaryota > Metazoa > Arthropoda > Insecta > Coleoptera > Curculionidae > Pissodes > Pissodes strobi. The sequence goes on along the minus strand of JAEQML010069291.1, from coordinate 7,615 downwards.
GTAATTTTTTCAAAAAAAGAAACTGATGACATGAAGTGATATGAAGAGAGTTCTTTTGAAGAAAGTTACTAATGGGGTGGCTCTAAAGATGGAGAATACTTACCAAAATTACTACTTCATTAAGACGTATGTTTCACTGCTGAAAAAAGGAAAGAAATTGGTTAGCGTGGTTCCCCCGTATTAATTAATTACAAAATAAGGTTATAAAAGCAAAGATATCATATGTGGCAAGTGGCAAACCTAATGAACAAACGATTCGGTGAAGAATGGAAGAGTAACAGAAAATTCAAGTTCCACTTGGATATACAAGGTGTGGATCCAGCTACTACTTAAACCCCAGCAGAACCAGATAAAGCTGGGCTTATGTGCGATTGTATGGAAGAAAAGCGAAGACTGATGCATGTTTAAATTTGATAGGTGAAAAATATTGATTTTTCACCACGCGTAAATGTTATGTTTATTTTCTTAAAATGTGTTTCATTTTACCCTAGTTTAATTAAAAAAGGTCTACATGTCTGGGAAAAATAGACTGATTTTGTACACATTTATATGCACAAAATAGAACTTTCCATGTTGGTTCCATTTTCTCACATGAATGATATACATCGCTGCGCTGTAGAAAAACGCTTAATTGGCTTTGGAAAAATAAAAAATCAATAATGACGTCGAAAACTAATTAATGGAAAAACATTAACATTCCGTTTTTCAGTGGAGGCCAACTCACAAATTTCAGAATGTTCAATATGAACAAGAGATACTGACCTGAAAAATGTAGGTATACATGACTGAAGCATCGCATTGGCAAGAAAGATTCTGTCCTGGTTGATAGTTGGGTGTAGATTGGAAAAGAATCATGGGTCAAATAATTTTTGACCTACAACTTACTGATGAGAAATATCTGGATGCTATGCATGATATTAATAAGGAATTTATTAATGATATGTCGTTAGTTATACAAGCTTAAGACCTCCAAGCTGATATAAATAATATTCTTAGAACAATAATTTTGTTTTTCTGCAACTGAAAATGGCTAAAAACACACTAATAACTACTCTTGAACGTTATACTTTTCACACACCGTGTAAAAAGTATAATTTTTGACACAGCGCGCCTGAAATCCCTTTGGACCGGTATGAAATGAAAACAGTTATCATAATGCATTTTTTCTGGTCACAAACGTAGGAGGATAAAAATGTAGATATATTTGTCTGGACGAAAAAAAAAAAAGAAACACCACGTGGTGTTCGCAAGCGGTCACCACCCATCCACGTATACCAACCACGCCCCACGTTGCTTAACTTCAGTGTTCGGACGAGAACTGTAATATTTGTCGAGTTTCTAAAGGATAACTGATATTATAACATCATTAACATTAACTCATTATTGCAAAATTAAGCTATATATCAGGGAATATATATTCAAAATATAATATGCCTATATTCAAAATATATATGCCTATAATTACGAGTTGGATGTAATTTGGGAAAGAATCGTGGGTCCTTTAATTGTTGACGTACAAAGTTTCTGATGAGTCATATCTGGATAATATGCATAATACGTTAATTAAGAATTTATTAGCGAGATGCGTTTTAAAATCCTTTACAATCATACGGCACAATGCTATATTAGTCGCTTTTGATTGGTGGATTAACGTCATTTTCACTTCATCTATGGTCCAGTCAGTCTATTCCAGCAAGTCTAGATGATCTAGTGGTCAGATTCTATGTTTGCAATACAGACGGCCCGCGTTCAGTTCCCCGGGGGCAATACATGTTTTATTTATTTTCTTAAGGTTACGTTTGTTTCTTTTTGTAAATCTGTGCTAGTTTTAGTTAGTTTTGTTTGATTGCGCCCTGGAGCGAGCAAAGCGAGCGGAGGGCCATGCGTGAAGAGATAAAGTGACGTTAACCCACCAATCAGAAGCGACTAGGCCTGCCATAGGGCTATAAAGGATCGTATTATGCTAATGAGATTAATTATTCAAGGTGATCTTTTTCCAACATCCGTAAGATGGCTTCCAAGCTTCAAAGAATGACTGAAAGTCTGGATATAAATATGTAATATGTTTAGAGTAATTGAATTTTTGTTGCTTTGTATTGGTTCTTGTTAAATTACAATTGTGTTCGGGTTTTTCGTTAGCAGAGTTTTATCTTACAGTTTAAAATTAATACACATTTATTTTTGTTCTTTAGTTTTTTGATCTTTTGTTCTTTATTAAATTCACTAAAAATACTTAATATTCATATTTGGTTTATCGATGTTGACATTAATTTTTGTTCTATTTAGTAAAAAGACTAATTTATTTTGTTATTTTCTGTTTGATTTTTCGTTGCATTTGACAATTTAAAACAACGTAAAAAATAAATTATAAAGTTTTAAATTGTTTTTTGTTTACTATTTTTTCTAAAGAAGCCAAAAATAAACGGGCCTGTTTTCAAAATTCAACAGTATGTATAAATGAAATGCAAAGCAGACAGAACGTTGGCTTGCTCTAAAACGTGCATGGGAAATTACACACCATTCACCATTGGGAAAGCAAGACACCTAAACACAAGCATTGCTCTTCAAACTGTGTCAGTAGTTGGAATAAAGCCGGGAAAGGAAAAAGACGTGAGCGATCTATCCATTGTTCATCTTCTTAACATAAAAACTATGCCATGAAGATGAACAATGAATACGTTGAATACTAGATTCAGTTTCGGTATAACTTTCTTTTACCTCTTTTAATATTTTATGTATAATGTTTATTATTTTTAAGTCCGTCATATGCCAAGTAATTTTTTTTTACTTTTCCTACCTTCGAAAATGTTTTGCGGAAAAAGAGCTCTTGACGAGATAATCTAAAAAAACTCAAACCAACCCAAACTAATCACGTCTCCATCTCAAAAATGTGTTATTAAGATAGTACGTCCAGCAGTAATATTTTTATCGCTGGTAAAGCATTGATCTCTTGAGACATTTAAAGCGCCATATCTTCAAGAACGAAGTGTTTCTCACATGAAAAGTCGGTGCCGTGTGTTTTTCCTTAATTCATTGACGTGTCTATTGCCAAAACTATGATTATGTAAGATATTCGATATTCGATTAGTATTCATAATTATTAGTACTTGGCAAATGTTAATTTCCCATGCGCTGTTACTGAATACGTCCATCACTGTCACGGTCACGGTCTTCTCGCCGTTTTCAAGAAACAAGGTTAAGCGCCAGGTTAAGCGTGTTACATAAATAAACCTGAAATAATCGCATCTGACTTGCTGAAAGTCGTCCGTCTTATTAACCCACTTTGCACTTAACCGTTTGTTATGATGGTTTAACGCCAATTTTATTAAATATATATTATTTGAAATATTTTCTTCGTTAACAAAAGGTGACATGCTAAATGCTACCCTTCAGATTATTCTTGTCATCCTCGGGAGGGTGCTAATCGCCACCAAAAATACCAAATTATATATCCTCATCCTAATAAAAAAAAAATACGCAAAAGCATCAGTAATTTTCTCACTTGCCCCTTGTGCTTGTGATCCGTCACAGAAAAGTCTTCATTGTTCTAGTCTAAATTATGTGGATGTATATGGGTTTATGTGTATGGGTGCTTCATGTTAACTGTCTCTTTTCCGCAATATGAAGCCAAATCCAACGTACCTTACATTTTTTGTTGGTTCCGAACAACGGTCTTCGCTCTCAGGACCCCTATTCTGGAATTTGAGGGAGTAGAACCTGTGAGAGAAATGGGCGTGGTTCTCTAAAAAATATTGAATACGGTATTCTTGAAAAAATATTAGGGGAGGGAACTACTTCCGAGAGCACTTGAAGTTCTCTTACTAGAGATCAGTCACTAGTAAGAAATAGGAATTCTAACCTAAAATTGTGCAAAATAAACCAAAATAAAATAAGCAGAAACATCATCATCAATTCGAAACACATAATTAATCTAATATGCAGCTGATATTTTATGTATTGCCTTTGAAACTTCAGTAAGAATTTGAATATTTCCTTCATAGTATTTTTCTTGGTTTCAAAACCAACTATTTTTTTTGGTAACAATTGGCCTTGGTTTCGTAGTAATTTTGGTCTATTCATTGACAGCCGAAGCTACTTGCCTAGAAAGGTTCGTGACAGACACAAAATATGTATAAACTTTACAAGAATTTCAGTGAGAAAAATAAGGACAGGATATTTAGATGTTAGAAATTCCTGAAAAAGTTTGGAAGTAGGGATAGGGAAGATATTGCTAATATTTGGTTTATCGGTAATCCCTAAAAAATCAAATTAATTTACATGCCGTCAAGAAATTTGAAGTGACATTCTAGCAGCTTTTAGTTGCAGTAGCTCATTTTGCAATCAGTAAGGGTGTCTTTAGGAATTATTGTTAGTTTGGGTTAAACTAATTTATTTTTATTGATTTAAATTTATGTTGAAATCGACTCTCTCTCAGGTTTATTAGGACATGGTACTAGCAAATATGCTTTACAAAATTTAAAATACCTACTAATAGTAAGCAAAGTATTATTTTCACAAAGACGGATCCTCTACCACACATCTCAAAGCACAATTAGATTTTTTACAAGAGAATTGCTAGAAATGATCGATCCGGATTTGTGACCATCGAACAAACAGTCCCAATCTGAAGAATGTTGACGTCGACTACTACCGACGCTATGCGACGCTCTAACATATCTATAGAAATCTATGTTGTACCTATCTATCACAGTCCAACAAAATTAAATATTGATCTCCTTTCCGTAAAGATAAGAATTTATTTTGAACATTTTTGATCTGCTGATTCCAAAAATACCTGTTTTTTTCGTAGAGGCTCTAGTTTTTGAGATATAGACTAATTGAATTTAGTTTTGGTAAAAGGTCAAAATAATAATATGTTGTCTTTAGAGACCATATTTGAAAATTTCTTCCTAAAATTAGAATCTAATTAGCCAGCTAAGTTACTTGAATATGTTGTGATTTGGAACCTTCGGCAAAATGCACTAAAACAGAGTTTTATCCACAATCCCGAAACATAATGTTTGCATTCGACGCCCATTTCGCTAACCATCATCAGAAGATGATTAAAACTAATCCTCTCCTGATTATGCTAACATGGTTTGCGAACGCGCATCGAGTGGCAAAAATTATGTTCGGTATTGTGTATAGAACTCTGTTTTAATGAGTTACTTGGATATTACGCATAATCCGATTTTTGTGTAAATTTTCGGCCTTCTTTAGGAATAATATTTATTTAAAACCATGGCAAAGACGAGCAGATTCATCTAGACCGTCTTGTTATGTATGTGGTGAATACACTTTGAAAGAAAGTAGATAACCTAATTCTGACTTAGTAAAAAGAAGTTATCTGGCCTATTTTGGCATTCACTTGAAAAACAAGAAATCCATATTTCGTATGCAAAGCATGCGTTGAACATTTGCGACAGTGGCCAGTTGGAAAGAGGAAGCGCTTAAGCTTTAGAGCACCAATGGTTTTGAAGAAGCCACGAAACGTCACGACGCCTGATATTTTGTCTCGTTAATATCAAAAGCATAAATCGGAAGAACAAATACAAATGGTCACATCCTGATCTAAATTCAGCAAATTGATCCGCATTCTGGAGAAATACCTATTTTATCATTCAGCGACCTGCCGAGACCGCCGGAAAATGATACTGAATCATTAATGGCTGGTGAAATTCATTGCATATTATGTAATCAGAAAACGATAGTAATTTTGTAGCAGATTCAGCTACTCACCAACGTTTCCATCGACAAGAATAATTGAATGAACTCGTTAGAGACTTAAACCTCTCAAAGGAGTCTTCCGAATTACTTGCCTTCAGATCGACTGAAAAGTTTCTACTTCATACAGGTATTTTGCTTATTACGTACCGTAAACCGAGGCTACCTGGACAATGTGTCCACTCTTTTAGGGGTAATTTTTTTTTAAGGCAGTGGCACACACCCTAAAGGGAGGCCCTATGGCGCTCGACGAGCGGTGTGTGTGCGAAGATGTTGATTGACACGGCTCTTGAATATTTGGAAGTTGTAATTAGTGGGAAACAGATGTCCTGGAAGTGAGTTCCACAGTGATGCAGTGCGCTAGACAAAGCAGTTCTTGTAGAGCGATGTTCTAGGTGTTTCCAGTTGTACGACGAACTGGTGCGCTCTTGTCGTCTGTCGTGACTGTCTGACAGGAGCTGCCAGGGGCGGGATGAGGCGGACCAAATCCTGGGAACATCTGCCGTGAAAGTATCTGTAAAACAGAGATATCTCGGCTGCATATCTGTCACTGCTCTCTTCTGCATGGAATCCAGCAGCTTTAGGGTGTGCTTTGGTGCGGTACCCCAGATATGCGAGCAATATTCTAAGCACGGTCTTATTTGTGCTTTGTAGAGCAAGAGCAACTGCTGCGGTGTATAGAGTTTTTTGTTGCGAAATAGCGCACCAAGCTTCTGGGAGGCTGATTTTGCGATGTTAGCAACGTGGTCATGCCAGGACATATTGCTGTTGACCGAGATACCCAGCAGTCCGATTAACGAGGATGAAGGAATGGTCGACCCTGCCATAATGATGTCAGGGCCCGCTGTATTGGCCCTCTTGGTAAACGTGGCTGCTTGGGTCTTTGCTGCATTGAACTGGACCAAATTTCGGTCGCCCCAAGTTTGAACTTTCTCCAAGTCTTGATTAATTGATGTAATCTGCTCCTGACTGCGGTGATGAGTCTCAGTCGCTGGTAAGGGTTTTTCTGATCTAAAGTGGGAGACAGGTCAGCAGGTCATTAATATAGATGAGGAATAGAGTTAGTGAAAGTATTGCGCCCTGAGGCACGCCCGCGTTGATGGTGAATGTGTCCGAGATGTGTCCATCGACTGCAACGTGCAGAGATCGGCTCTTAAGGAAACTGGCAAGCCAGCTGCAGAGGGAGGCTGGCAGTTCGAAGGACGGTAATTTGTTGAGCAGTCCGTCATGCCAAACTCTGTCGAATGCCTTTGAAATATCCAACGTAATCGCTCGAGACTCTCCGTAGTTCTCAATTGCCCTACTCCATATATGAGTGACATAGGCCAATATATCTCCTGTCGATCTCTCTTTGCGAAAGCCGTATTGATTATCGCTGATTATTTTGTTGTTCTCGAGGTACTTGAGTACTTGCTGATTGACTACACGTTCCATGACTTTGGAGATTATTGGAAGCAAGGCAATTGGACGATAGTTTGAGGGCGTGGTTTTCTTGCCTTTTTTTGGAACAGGTTGCACTCGAGCGACTTTCCAAGAAGATGGGTAAATCCCTTTTCCGTAAGACAGAGAAAAAAGCCTGGAAAAAACGGGTGTTAGTTCGTTGGCGCAGTTCTTTAACACGATTACAGGTATTCCGTCCGGTCCTGATGCCTTTTGCGTGTCTAAATTTTTAAGGATTTTACGAACATCACGGTGATGAAATTTGACTTCTGACATGGTAGTGTTGACGGGGGACGTCTAGAGTAGAGTGCGAAGAAAACATTTTGGCGAGCATGTTTGCTTTTTCCTTGGCTGTAGTCGCCGTGATGCCACGTTCGTCTGTCAAAGGTGGGAGAGACGTTTCTGTAAAGTTGTTACTTACTGCCTTTGCTACCGACCAGAAATTCCTGGA